>LWCB01005578.1:0-11130 GCA_001630525.1 Coelastrella sp. M60 | reverse complement strand
CTTGGCCTGGCTGAGCTGCCCCTGCCGGGGCGAAAACGGCAGCAATGCAGCACAACTGCGGGGCTGCAATATCATATCAGAGAGGTAGAACTGCATTGTACCATCGCCCGGCGACACCTCCCAGGTGTCGCAGCTCTACCCCGCCTAGACTTAGAGCTAATAGCAATGATAAGGACTCAGAGACTGCTGACTCCAAACAAGCGTGGATTAAGCGTACAGCAGGAGCGGCGTTGCTCGGTATTGCAACACTAGGCGTGGTGAGTATCAAGATTGCAAAGTTGTTCTCACGAATTCCGAGTACTTGGCGAGTTGATTATACACTGGAAATTGGCTATTGGCGTGTCCGTGCGAGCTAGCGGGTAGCAATAAGCAGTAGTCTGTGATCAAGCTATCTGTTCTTGCCACAGGCTTCGAGTCCTGCGGTGGCTGTGCATGCCCCGCTTTTCGAAGTCCCAGCCCATGCTGTTCTTGATTTGCCCACCTCCAGCACCTCAGACAGTATTCTGAGCGCAGCAGTAGGGCAGAAGACCAAGACACGGACAGCTTCTGAAGACTACCAGGTCGGGCGTCATAATCGCAATAGTTTATAGACATTTGGAGGGCTCCCCACGCATCCTCGGTGAAGTGCGGGGCATAAATGTGCGCAGGGCATCAGCATCAGCAGCACCATCAGCAGAAGTGGCACCAAAACCACATGCACGGACTGTGGCCAAGTGTATGCCTTCAATCAAGTTCATAACCGTGCTCTGAGACTCGCTGTGTATATGACAGTGACTACTGAGCCACTGCACGGCTTGGAAGTGCCTCACCCTCCCCGTCATGGGGGGATGTTTGGGACTTCAAATCACTCACAAGCCCAACATGGTTGTATTTGCTTGCACAGGATGATCAAAGCACGGAATGGACGGCAGACCTTCTGGAAGTGGATCAGCAGGTCTTGCAGCAGATTGTGCAGGTGCAGCAGCAACGGCATCAGCAGCGACAACAGCAGCTGCAGCAGCACTCCAAGCAGCCTGAACAGGCTCATGTTCAGCAGCAGCTGCAGGAGAGGCTGCAGGAACCTGGCCTTCAGTCCTTGGATGAGCTTTCTGCTGAGGAAGCCACTGCTGAGTAAGTGATGCCACTCTGCCCAGTATTGCAACAACTGCAAAGGGTTGCTGATGAACCCTATCTTGTCATGTCTGTTGAATCCCCCAATGCTTGCAAATGTACAACTGCTTGTTATCGCAAATTGAGACACCTCTGGAGAAACCTGATAGTCACTTGCCCAGGGTCACCTTCTTCTGAACCGGCCATCATCACCCGCAGGCTGGAAGTTCTTCGGCATGAACTTGATCGTGTTCGTGAGGCGGAGAGCAGTGCAATGACTGCCCTCAAGTCACAGGAAGAAGCTCTGTTGAAGCTAGCCAGTCAGTTGAAGGAAGCTGCTCATTCAGAAATTAGCACACTACAGGCCACTGAGAGCCGGCTGCTGTCAGTCATACACAACAGTGCTCAGCGCCTCAGGACCATGCAGCATCAGCATCAGGAGCAGCAGGCAAATCTGCAGTATGTGATGCATAATGCTGAGAGACTGGTGCAGGCGGTGCTATCAGGAGGGTTTGTTATGGTTGCTGGCGCAGCAGCAGCCACAGCAGCTGCTGTTTATGCGTTCTCACGCAATGGTTTCAGCATGCGCGCTGGAGGCAGTGGCAGCGTAGGTGGTGGTGGTGCGTTAGGAGGATCAGGTGGGGCCAGTTTTGGTGGAGGTGGATCTGGTGCAGCAGGTAGGCCAGTAGCTGCTACTGCTGCTGCAGCCACAGGCGAGCTGTACTGGGTAGGAGAGCACAGGGAGGAGCAGCAGAAACAGCAAACCAGCAGCCGGTGGTCCTCCGTTGAAGTGCCCAAAGAACGGCTGCCTCTGCCGTCTGAGTTGCCCCATCATATGGCTGAAATGATGGAGAAGGAGCCAGCGGTAGTAGGTGCTGGCGGTATCAGCCTCAGCGGCAGTTCAGTAGCCATGCAGCAGCTGCAGGCAAAAGCAGCAGAAGCAGCTGCTGCTGCTCGGACACTCCACTCCCTGCAGCAGCAAGATGCTGATGCAGCAGTCAAGGCAGCTGAGCTTGCAGCCAGCTCCATTGAGGCTGAGCGGCGTGTAGCCGAAGCGATGCGTGCTGAGGCGCATGCTGCACAGTATCTGTTGGAGGTGGAACGCTCATCCAAGGAAGCGGCGCAGGCAAATGTAGAGCAGCTGTCTGTGGAGGTCGAGCGGCTGAGGAGTCAGCTGGAGCTCCAGAATGCCAGGAGCCACCACAATGCTGACTCCGATGAAAGCAGCATCAGCAGGAGCAGTAGTAGCGTGGCGATGGCTGTGCTGCAGAAGCAGTTGTCTGAGGCTCACACCCGTCTGGCGTCAGCTACTCAGATGAGGTCAAAGGCCGAGGCTGAGCTCAGGGAGATCACTTGTGCATTGATGCATGAGCAGCATCAGGTGAGAGAAGCCTGGAACACAGCCTCTTCTGCAACAAGCAAGCTGCATTGGCTCAGTGTGTACTTGTGCTGCATGACATCATCGTGAAGTGCTGTCAGCTCAATCCTTTGTATGCTCCTGCTCGACCCGTATGTAGTGATTACCGACTAGTTGATTGTGTTTGGTGCATCCCACAGTCTGCTGTTATTGCTCAAGAGCTGGAGTCTACACACAACTCCCTGCAAGAAGCAACATCTGAGTTATACAAGCTTCAGCAGCAGCTGCAGCAAGAGCGCTCACAGCACAGTCAGCAGCTGGCAAACCTCTCTACAGAAGTCAGTCTGAGCACACAGCAGCTGCAGTCCCAGCATGAACAGCAGGTGCAGGCACTGCAGTCACAGCAGAGGGAGCAGGTGGCGCATATGCAGATGGTGCAACAAAGGCTAGATGGTTAACTGGCAGAGGCTAAAGCACACCTGGCTGCTGCACTGCATGACCTGGAGGAAGAGAGAAACACCAGTGGACAGCTGCACAAGCAAGTGGCCAGACTACATCATGAGTTTGAGGATGCTAGTAAGTACCAAGGACTTGTGCATGTCATCGTTGGGTATGTTATGTCCGTCCGCTGACCGCATTGGCCTTCAGGAGCAAGTACAGGTTTTAGGTGTGCCTGTGAACTATGCTTACACCTGTTCCTCTTGCATCAATAGTTTGGTTGTGAATTTGCTGGTGTCTTTTAACCTATACCTGCTTCACCTGCTGAATGGTGCTGCAGGAGCCCATCTTGATGCAGAGAGAGCTCGAGCCTCTGCACTGAAAAAAGAGCGCAGCCGCCTTGAGGCTGCACTTGAAACTGCAGCCGTAGAGGCCGCGGCAGCTGAAGCGGCAGCTGCTGCAGCGCGCCTGGAGGCTGCAGCTGCATCAGAGCGTGCTAGGCAAGCAACACAGAAGGCTCAGATGGTGTCTGAGAAGCTTGCTGTCGTCACAGAAGAGAAAGAGGTTGTGGAAGAGAAGCTGGAGGCCGTGTGTGTGGTTGTGGAACAGCAGCAGGAGACGCTGGAGGCCAAGACCCAGCAAGTGGGACAGCTGCAACAAGAGGTGTTGACAACACGTGAGTGCAAGTGTACCTCGGTGCTTTTTTGCAGTGTGTGGCAGGTACCAGCAACTTGTTGTGCATCAGACACCAGGCACACCTGCATTGCTTTTTATCGGGCTAGCCTGCTGCAATGTCACCATTGTCATCAACATGGGCATACATCTGTTGAGTGCCATGCATTTGTCGCAATTGGCGCAAGCTGCTGACTACTGCTTGATGATGCTTTGTTGTGTCATGCAGGTGATGCCCTGCGTGCTGAACGTGAGCGTGTGGCCCGCCTGGAGTCCACTACCCAACTTCTGCAGCAGCGCATCAATAACATGGCCAGTCTGAGGGAGCAAGGTAACCAGCAGCTCAGCTGGCAGATCAACAAGCTGAGGCAGCAGTTGCAGAACAGCAGGAGACAGCAAGAGGAGTCACACCAGCAGGTAACGACCTTTTTCTGGTGCTATCTGTGGTTTACTAGAGTCTACCTCAACAGCACTCATGCTGTTTCTGAATCCATCTAGAAACCTTTGTGCAGGGAATCCGCACTCGGTGCAAGTTGTGTAGTGCCTCAAGAACTCAGGCTGTATCCATTCATTCTGCCAACATGTCATGTTTGTGTCCTAAGCACCTGTCTTGTTGTGTTGCGTTATGCAGCTGCAAGTATTGCAGGGCAACTTGACGTCAACAAAGCACCATCTAGCATCAGAGCGTGCCAGTAATACAACACTCAGGTCAGCAGCTGAAGCGCTGGAGCAGCGTCTACAAAACCTGCATGCTGCTGGACAACAATATGCTGCATCAACAGTTGCAGTGCAGCAGCAGGTTGGTCAAGGACAACTGCAAGCAGAAGCAGTTGCAGAAGCTGCTAAAGAGAAGTTGACGGAGGCTAATGCTCAACTGCAGCTGCTTAAGCAGAGGTTAGCTGCTGAGCAAGCAAACTCCAACAACCTACAAACTACGGTTGAAGAGTACAAGCAGCGGTTGAGCAATCTACAAGCAACTACCAATCATGCGGCTGTCCAAGCATCAGCAGTGGCAGCTGATGTAATCAAGGATGCGCAGGCGGCTGTGGCAGAGCAGCAGCGGCAGACTGCGCTTGCATCTGAGCTTGCTGTCGCGAACCAGCAATTGCAGGAGCTTAATGAGCAACATGGGCAGGAGCTGCAGGAGATGAAGCAGCAGCTGGCGATTACCAAGGAGGAGGCTGCTGCAGTGGTAGAGTCTGCTGAAGCAGTCATGCATGAGCAGCAGCTGGAGCTTGAGTCTATCAAGAAACAGATGACGACTCTGCAGAATCAAGCCGCAGCAGCCACTGCTGCTGAAGCTGCAACACGGGCTCAGGCGCTGGTCTTGCAACAACAGTTGGAGCAGTACCAGGAGGAGGCACAGCAGCAGGATACGGCAATGGAGGCTGTCAAGGCACAGCTGGCAAGCTTGAAGGCCAGAGCTTCTGAAAATCGTAAGTCAAGATGCTCAAATCGCTCGACTTGGGGCAAGACTCTTTCATTTGCCAGCTGTGCTTCTGATGTGCAGTGGGGATATGCACCAAGGTGTTATGTCTGCTAAAGCAACATCAAGCAATGTGGCAACCCGCAGCTACCTGCTGCCTTTCCCTGCAGGTCAGCAACTCCAGGTGGAGCGTGAGCGTGCAATCAATCATGAGTCTACTGTCGAGCAGCTGAAGCAGCGCATTGCGTCTCTGCAGCAGCTGCGTGCACATCAGCAGTTGGCCCATGGGCAGCAGGTTGATGCTCTGCTGGCCCAGATCAGGGATGCACAAGCACAGGTGGCTGAAGCTGGAGAGCAGAAGAAGAAAGCGGAAAACAAGTGCCTCACTGCACGTAAGTAGCTGGCTTGCGCCTAAAAAAGACAGCAGGCTGGTTGTATTTTTGTGAAATGATGACACGGGCAACAGCAACAAAGACTGCTTGAATTAACTGGTACGTTGATCATCCTAATTCATGATCTCCTTGAGGTCTGTATGTGTCAGCTCTCTATCCACTCTGCATCTGCCTGCAGGTGATGACCTTGAGCGCCGTCAGAAAGAGCTCCTACTGGCACACAAGCAGCAGGCGGAGCTTGAGCAGCGATTGGCCCACCTGCTTGATAGTCGGGTCATGACTGGAGCCAGCCCTGCAATACAGCGCCTACACCAACAACTGACAATGAGCAGCCATGAGCTGGACATGGCTGATGAAGAGCTGAAGGAGATGAACAAGAAGTACAAGGATGCATGTGAGTGTGGTGTGAGTGGTCAACAGACCAGGTTGGCTGCCTTGGCTGTTGAAGTGGCACTTGATGTGCAACGCAGTGTCCGGTTGAGGGAGGGCTACCAGTAGCGTGCTTGTTTGCTGCTCACTGCCAGTCCCGGGAATATGTCGGTATGATTTCGTCTGACAGTAGACCTTGTACTTGTTGACTGTGTGATTCTCTTCTAAAACCTGATCTGTCAATCCCAAACACTTTGTCCAGACACTTTGTCACGAAGCTGAAGTCTTGATTATGACTTCCATGTTCACCACTGTCAACTGCAGGTGGTGAGCTCAAGTTGTCAGAGCAGAAGACCTCAGAACTTGTTGCCCTGGTTCAACAGCTGCAGCAACAGCTTGATGCAGCAGCTCAGGCTGCTCGCGAGCAGGCCAATGCTTCAACACTTGAGCATGACAGTCTTCAAGAGCAGCTGCGGGAGCAGCAGGTGCAGCTTGAGCAGGATAAGGCTGCAATAGAGGGACTGCAGCAAGAAGCTCTCAGTGCTAAGCAGGAGCTGGCGGCACAGCAAGAGTTGGCGGCTACTCTACAGCAGCAAGCCCAACACTTACAGCAGCAGCTTGCAGCCACAGAAGCAGCTAAGGAGGCAGCTGAGCAGGAGGCAATGGAATTGGCAGAGCAGCTGCTGGAGGCTGAAGAAGAGATGTCGGTGTTGGCCAATGCACAAGCTGAGACGGAGCATGTAGCTGCCCAGGTTGCTGCCGACCTTGCTGCCGCCCGTGAATGGGCACATTGCAGTGCTCACAGGTTTGCAGAGGTCCAGAAGCAGCTGGGGACTTACCGCATAGACCTGCAGGAGACTCAAGAGGAGCTGTTGGTCACCAGTGCTCGACTTGAAGCAGCGGAAGCAAAGCATGCAGCTACAGGAGAGCAACTGATGGTAGCAAAGGAACAGCTCAAAGCGGAGCAGTTGGCTCATGGCTCCACTAATGAGCAGCTGGCCGATGCAAGGGTTCAGCTGACCAGCTTGAAGCAGCAGTACCTGGACACCAGGGATGAGCTGGAGTCCGAGAGGCAGCGCAGCATGCAGCTTGAGAGGGTGGTGGGTGATTTGAAGGAGCGCTTGGCATCACTGCATCGTCTCCGTGACCAGCAGAATGAGGTTGCTGCTGCAGAGCGTGCCAAGTGGGAGGAACAGGTCCTGGCGGGTCGACAGGAGCATCAGGAGGCAAAAAAAGCGCTGGAGGCCATGCAGAAGGAGTACTTCACTGCTTGTGAGTAATGTGCAGGAAGAAACCGGCTTTGTTGCAGTCTTCTACTGCACTGCTTTTCCCTTTGTTTGCTGTACTGCACTTGGGCAAGCTGGCAGGTCTGGTGTTGACATTTGCAATCGCTTGATGTAGCATGTTGCTGAAGCAGAGCATCTGCGCAGTGTGGATGACAGTGTTGAGTTATGAGTCTTCACTGGTGTGTCAGCCTCCCTTTGTGACACTAGTTTGACAGCAGGATGTGTGTGATGTCCTCCTTGCACAGATGAGCGGCTTGATGAGGAGCAGAGTCGCGTGAATTCTCTAGAAAGCATTGTCACACAACTGGAGGACAAGATGAGTGAGTTGTCCCAGCTGACACTCGCTGCAGGACCTTCAATGTCGGCTCTGGAGGTGAGTACAGGTCATGTTGGGCTCTGCATGATTATCAGCTGACCCATATAGCTCATGAGCTGCTGCAGCTTGGCACGATGTCTGCCTATGCCTGAGTAGATACTCCGCTGGCATTGTAAAGGCATTTTGAAAGCTTCAGTGAAGCCATGAGAGTGCAGTCTGTTGCAGCCGCGATCGCGGGGGTTGATCTCTACATCAAGGCTTCCTATCGCAGCTGATGGCTGTTGCTGCTGTGTCTACCATGTTGTGTTGTTGCCGATTTTGCTCTCTGTGTCTATCATCTGCAGGTTGGTGGAGGTCCTGCTGCTGAGCTGGTTGTTGTTGGCAGTGCTCTGAAGCAGCAGTGGAAGGAGGCTCAGTCAGAGCTCCAGACATCTCGCAATATGATGGCTATGTTGGAAGAAGAGTACAAGCAGTCAAGTGAGTTGCAGAGTGCAGTGGCCATGTTGAATCCGGTCTAGGTAGATTGCATGCCATGTGCTGATATCTAAGTTTATGTGTGAAAGGGTCCTATTGGGGAACTCGTGCAGATAGGTCCTTCATGCAGTGGCTTACCACCAGTGGTTTTGGTATACATAAGGATGGCACAGCACAGGATGGCATAGCAGTGCTTGTCAGACAAGCTACAGAGCTGTGCTGTCGGATGTATTTGCATTCAACAATCAGCCGCACTGTACCACAGGAGATGCTTATGTGATGGTGCCCGGGTATCGGACACACCTACATCTGGCACGGATATGCATCACTTTCTGCCAATACGCAGCACTGAGCACCTTCTCACCGTACTGCACCACTGCTATGTTCCACTGCTCTGCCTCACCCCTGCAGGGAAGGCTGTGGATCAGGAGCACCTACGGTACTCTCAGGTTGAGGCCAGCCTGGAGTTCTTGACTGAACGATTGACAGCTGTTGAGCAAGCAGGTGCTGGTGAAGATGCAGAATATGAGCGGTCAAGTGCAGCACTGCACCAGCAGCTTGAGGAACAGGCCAGCTGCTTAGTGGCGTGTCAATTGAGGATTGCTACCCTCAAAGAAGAGCTGGCAGCCAGTAAGCAGCGCCTAGAAGACGAGCAGTTGGTTGAGGCTAATCTGGCTGAGAAGGCCAGACAGCTGGAAGCTGAAGCAGCAGCAGCAGGATCACAACTGGAAGAGCTGACAGGTCAGCAAGTTGGGTTGGATTCCGCTGTTGCTGAGGTGGAACAGCAATCAGCAGTGGCTGAAGCAATGCTGCAGCACCACCATGACAACCCACTGACTATCAGTGACGAGTTCATTGACAGTCACCAAAAGCAGCAGCAGCAGCTGCAAGCTCAGGATCTGGTAGAGGAGGATGGCCTAGCACCAGAGAAGGAAGCTTTGGCAAGCTTGGAAGCCAAGCAGCTGCTGAGTCAGCTTGATACAGCACTGCAGCAGTCAACTGGCGTGGCTGCCAGTGACTTGAGCAGCAGCACTGCAGATGATGCAGCGGCGGCAGCTGCTGCTGCAGATGGTTTTGACATGGCTGTGGTCAGGCAGCATGTTGAAGAGATGGCCAAGCAGTATGTAAGGCGGTTGGCTGAGGCTGAGGAGGAACTGAAAGCAGTGAGGACAGTCTGGCAGCAGGCAGAAGCTGAGCTGGCTGCATTAAGACGCCAGCAGCAGACAAATAGCAGCAATGGGGGTCGGAGGTCTCCAGCTTATGAGCGCCGCAGTTCCCGATTCTCTGCTGACAGCAACGCTGAACCAGCTGGCATGGTGGATCTGAGCAGCCTCAAGTCTGAAGTGAATCCTGCTATCATTCTTGAGAATCAGGGTCCAGGATTGAGTGATGCTGACAGTAATGCAATTCTGGAGATCTCCACCATTGCACCTGTCTTTGCACCAGAGCAGGTATCAGGTACCAGCCATGCAGCAGCAGATGCAGAGCATGCTCTACCAGACGAGATGGTGTTGTTGGATCTGCCAACGCCAGTGTTTGGTGAAGGCGGCAGCAGCAGCAGTAGTTGGCCAGGTCCTGGTGGCCTGGATAGCCCTGGCAGTCAGGATGAAGGTATCACTGATGCAATCAGACACAAGGGGTGGGATCACAGTGCAACACCTGTAGGTGCTGGAACACGGATGCGTGTTGTGGCAGCAGGAGCAGCAAAGTCTGCTGGCAGCAGCAATGGTCAACTCCCCAAGGGCTGGGTTCAGACAGCAGCAGTAGATGGTGCTGTTGCAGCATTGAGTGCTGAGGAGGTTGAAGCATTGCAAGTGGATGCGGAACAGAGTGTGCACAGCAGCAGTGCTAACTACCGCATCAGAGTGCGCCGAGCTGGCAATAATGGCAATGACAGCGGCTACAGAGTCTGAGGATTGCTTGGCAGCAGACTGGACGCATCATTCGCTCATGACTCTGCAATCTGTTTTGACTTCATTGACCAGCAGCTGACCTTGCTGCAATGACATGTAGTTTTGTTTTGACTGCCATGACGACCATTGCACTGCTGACCATGGTGTTGGTGCTGCGCACAAGCAGACCAACATTGGTGGGTCAGCAGCTGGGCTTAAATGTGCAAGAATCAAACCGCTTTGCGACTCTTTTGATAAATATACCTTGCCTTCAAGAACTGCATGTATAGCATCACAGCTGGATAGCTGTGTGCAGCTTTCATCTGCTGTTTCAGTGTTCTTTTGCGGTTTCAGGTGTGTGGCTTCAAGGGGTGGTGGGAAGCGGGGGTTGCTTGTGTTGACATGTTGATTTCATTTGACTATGGTTTGCATTCTAAGAAATCCTGCTTTGACTGTGTCTTGATAGTTAGTTGTTGCGTTTGTTGCTGTAAATTACATCTGTGTGATGACTTGCATCATGTTGTGGCACACTGTTTTGTGTTGGGTGGCTTGATCAGGTGTGATCTGTCTTCTGGTTTGGCAATTTACCTGGGTGATATCGGCTGGATGCTGTTGCCTCGTTGCCATCCCTGCATCATGGCACAAGGCGTATCAACAGTGGACTCAAGATTGTCAGCACTGAACTGTGCATCACTGTACCTGTTTGGCTGCCCCACGTGAGGCGCTTTGCAAAGAATGTATCCTGCGTAAGCTGATGTCAATTAGAGAGTACATGCACTGCCAGTGGCGCAGATGGAGCGGTGCCAGAGGTTCTTGCACATGCATTGTCAACTTTCTTAGCATGTGTTGCTCTTGTCCGAAGGAGTACTTTCTGGGCAGGGTCACATGTTGTGCAAGGATGGACAAAGAAGCCAGTGGGAGCGTATGGTTTGCATCTATGACTCTGGTGTTGTCTATCAACACAGATTGTGTTGTTGAGCACACAAGCAGACAGTGCTGTGACAGCAGCTAACAAGGGTGCAGTTGTTCTGGTCAGTCGTGCACAGATATCCATCTTGCTTGTTGCCGAGACTTGGCAAACTCGTTTGCAGATACCCACCGTGGGTCTCAGAGAGATCGCCAGCCTGGCAAAGTTTGCATATTGTGGTTGCGGGTAGCTTGGCACTCAGGGGGCCGCTGAGGTCATATGCTGAGGTCATAACGGCTGTGGCAAGTGTTTTGAAGCTGAGTGACCAAGCTACGTTTGCTTTTACCATGCCTAGCAACGCGTTGAGTAACTTTGAAAGTGTTTTATATATAAGCTCTCAATCGTTGAATCCTTTGCTTGGTTTGCAGTGCACTAGTGTGCAGTACTGCATTGGCTGCAGGAGTCCGACTGGACCCAACGCTGCAGTGTATGTGTAACATAGAGTATTACAA
>LWCB01005573.1:0-10810 GCA_001630525.1 Coelastrella sp. M60 | reverse complement strand
CCAAGAATATTGATGTTGCACATCATTATGCACGTGACCGAGCGTTGCGTCAGGAAGTTCAGTTCTTCCATTGTCCAAGTGAGGACAATGTTGCAGATGGTTTTACCAAGCCATTAGTCCCTGTTCTGCACAAGAGGTTCTGTGATGGCTTGGGCATGTCATGAGTTGGTATGTCTCAACTGCAGGGGAGTGTTGTAGTTGTGTATGTTTGATCCAGTCTCGCATACCAACAGGTTGCTAGACTGACAGGTCAGGACTGTGTTCTCTAAACACTGTCAATCAGCCTTGTATTGTGAATGAAGCATACAACATTACTTCATTCTTTCATCATGAGTATTATCAGTTGTTAAGCAGTGCTTGAAGGTCAAGCGACTAGTGTGGCATAACACGTGGCAGTGATGTCTGGTGTTTGTGCCTTTTGTCGTGTGTCGACGACGGTTGTTGATTGAGTTGACTAATTATCTTGCAGCAATCATTAAGTGGTGACATTATATGCCTCTCAGTGACTGGCACTCCTTTCAGTAGCGTCGAGTCCCCTCAGTGCAGGTCCCACCCGCAAGTGTTTAAGCTAGCGTCACATTCACGCACTCGTAACAGGTTATGAGCCCATTGGCTTTCATATCTTACACGCTTTCCATGCGCTTAGTCTATGTCAACTCCCAGTGAGTCACTTGAGCAAGAAACCGCACGTACTGCTGATACAAACTTCGACACTCTCTCAGATTTGTCGATCAATATGACAACTAGTATGTCAGGATCGGAGTTACTTAAATTAGTTAAAGATGAATCGCTTCTGCAGAAGCTCACAGGCGATAATTGGAGTCGTTTCAGTAAACAGTTTGAGCGTATCCTGACACTGGCAGGAAAGAAGGAAGCACTCACAAATGCGAACAGTACACATTCAGATCAGGTGATCACTGTACTCTATCTGGTTGTCAGTGAGAACTACAGCGCTATCGTGGAAGGGTCAGCCACAGCAAAGGCAGCCTGGGACAAATTGAAAGAGGTATGTGCTCCCTTGTCAGAGATGAAGGCTCAGAGGTTGTTCAATGAGATCAACAGCTTTCAGATGGGATCTGATGAGAAGGTGGCAGACTACTTTGGCAGGTTCAGGAAGTTATGCGCAGATTATCTGGCAGCAGGTGGCAGCAATGACAGTTTGAAGGATGAGATTCAGCGCCGCATCATCATGAGTGGTATGCAGCACAGATCAGATTTCACTATCACTCTTGAGGTCATCATGCAGTCAATGGAGCCAGATAAGATCACACTAGATTATCTGCAGAAACGTCTCTCAGATAAAGAGATCAGTTTAACTCAGATCAAACCAGCTGATCATGATCGTGCCTACTACAACAGTAACAGATCACCCAAGCAACAGCAGAAGCCAAGCGGCCGTGGTGGACAGCAGCCGAATCAGAGTAAACCACGTAATGATACTCGCTGCTTCAATTGTGGTGGCAGGTGGCATGTTGCTGCAGATTGTAAGCGTCCCAATGGCTTTGTCAACTGGCCCAAGGATCAGCAGAAACGCTACATTCAGCAGCAGAAGAGTAACAAGCCAGATAACAAGCAGGACCGCAGCCATGGTAGGCATTATGAGCCTGAGAAGGACAGCAACTCACGTGCAGTAGGGGGGCAGCAGCGCAGGGAGTATGTCTTTGTGATCAGTACCACAGAATCCCCAGGCAGTGAGGAGTGGTCAGCAGCAGATTATCATCACATCTTGGACACAGCTAAGCTGCAGAAGACCAAGTTTGTGATGGACACAGGTGCTACCAGATCAGTAGTCAATGATGCAGCACTTCTTCACAATCTCCGGCGTATCAACAGTACGCTTGTGTATGGCAAGGGCACCACTGTCATTCAGTGGAAGGGTGATGTCATTCTGGCGAATCACCTTCACACCATGGTAGTGATCAGAGATGTACTTCTTGATCCAGATTGTGCAGTCAATGTGCTATCAATGCGCCGATTGTGCCAGCAGTACGGCATGAAAGGCATGCATGATGCAGATCAGTATAGGCTGTATGATCCCAGCAGGCCTAGAGGTGAAGCAGATGTGCTCATTGGCAGAGCTAACTCCTATGACAGTGGTGATCACTACTACCTGGAGACCGCAGCAGCAGTAGTCAGCAAGCCTCCAGAATCAGTGCTTTACAGCAGCAGCAAAGAATCAGCGCATGTGTGGCATCAGCGCTTAGGACACCTCAGTTACAGCTCACTCACAAAGCTGCTTGGTATGGTTGATGGCATCAACACTACAGCAGCTGAATTCAAGGCAGAAGGAGATAAGGTCTGCGAGATATGTATGCAGGGTAAGCAGACTCGTTTGCCATTTATAGCTTCTGACTCAGTTTGCACTCAGCCTCTTGAGCTTGTGCATATGGATCTCATGGGTCCACTACCAGTGGAGACACATGATGGCTTCAAACATGTGATCACATTCCTTGATGACTACAGCGGTCTCAGCTATGTCAGATTACTCAGCAGCAAGGGTGAAGCACCAGCAGTGATCAAGGAGGTATTCACAATGCTGGAGAATCAGAGTGGCAAGTCAGTCAAGCGTGTCAGGACAGACAATGGTGGTGAGTTCATCAACAATCAGCTCAGCAGCTACTACAAGCAGCGTGGCATCAAACAGGAGCCCACTCAGCGGTACTCCCCTCAGCAGAATGGCAAGGCAGAGAGGTTGAACAGGGTTCTACTGGAGCGAGTCAGAACCATGCTGGTTCAGTCAGGTTTACAGCAGCAGTACTGGGGTGAAGCCTTATATCATGCAAACTACATCAGAAACCGTTCCCCTTACAGAAGCAACCCTGTCACACCCACAGAAGCTTTCCTAGGTCACAGGCCCAATGTCAGCAATCTCAAGCCATTTGGCTGTGAAGCATGGGTTCATGTTCCAGCTCAGCTTCGCAACAAGCTGGATCCAGTCAGTCAGCCAGGAGTCTTCATTGGTGTTGACAGAGGTAATGGCAGTGTGGTGCTGTTGCGTGATGGCACAGTAACCATCAGCAGAGATGTGTTGTTTGCTGAGACAGTATTCCCTATGCAGGGGAGCAGTAAGCAAACATCCTGGTCAGCTTGGGAGTTACTGCTTGGTCCAGATGACTCAACAGAGGCAGCAGCAGCAGTAGCAGGCGGCACTGATCAGTCAGGTGCTGATGAGGCAATCGGTGGTCAGGAATCAGGTCAGCAGTCAGGTACAGCAGTAGAGCCTGATGCAGATGATGCAGGAGCAACAGCTGCAATTGCAACAGGAGTGCAACCTATGCAGCCAGCAGCTCATCCAGTTCAGCCTACTGCACAACCAGCAGAGGTGACAGGTGAGCGTACATCCAGACCTACTCGCAATTCTGGTGTACCACCTGGCTTCTACAAGCAGCTTCACACCGTTGGCAGAGGCTAACTATCAGTGTGTCTCTGATAGGGAAGATCAACTTACCGTCTACCTATGAGGAGGCTATGGCAAGTCCGGAAGCAGAGTATTGGAGAGATGCAGTCAATGCAGAGTTGGCAGCACTTATGAAGAACAATACATTCAGTATGGCTCAGTTGCCTGAAGGGCAGAAGGTGATAGGTACCAAGTGGGTGTTTACCATCAAGTATGATGCTAGTGGTCGAATTGACAGATTCAAGGCTAGACTTGTTGTGCAAGGTTTTTCACAGTCAGCAGGTATCAACTATGATCTTAATGCACTACATGCACCAGTCACTAAGCGTGAGACACTGCGTGCTTTGTGTGCTATGGTAGCAGAGAAGGATCTTGAGATGCATGCAGTTGATGTCAAGACAGCGTTCTTACAGGGCAACTTGACTGAAACTGTGTATGTCAAGCAGCCACCAGGTTTTCAGGAAGGTCCTTCTGGTTCAGTTTGGCTATTGCATAAGCCGTTGTATGGTCTGAAACAGGCACCCAGAGCCTGGAATGATAAGCTGCATCAAGCATTGTTGCAGTTTGGCTTTGTAAATTCAGCAGTGGAGCCAGGTCTCTACATTCGCAGTGAAACCAAGGTCATTGGTGACAAGGTTTTCTTGTTGATTTGGGTTGATGATATTCTTGTGGTGGCCAAGAGTCTTGAGACGGTCACAGCAGTGAAGCAGCAGATTTGTGCTAAGTTTGAAGCACGTGATCTAGGTGAAGCAACCCTGTATGTGGGTATGCACATCAAGCGTGATAGGGCTAACAGATCTTTGACTTTGTCTCAGGAACTTGCTACTGCAGAGATCATTTCAGAGTGGGGTATGGATTCTGCCCACAAGGTGTCAATCCCTATGGACCCCAGTTCAGTGCTTACAGCTACTACTGGTCAGCCGTTAGATACCAGTAAGTACCCCTACAGCAAGTTGGTTGGTCAGTTGATGTATCTTGCGTGTAGTACCAGACCAGATATTGCATATGCAGTGTATCAGTTGGCACGTTATATGAGCAGTCCTACTACTGCACATTGGAATGCAGCCATCAGAGTGCTGAAGTATCTGATTGGCACTGTTGATTATGGAATAACATATGGTGGTGTTATCTGTGACCCATATGTTGGTTACAGCGATGCTGATCATGCACGTTGTGTCGACAGTCGTAAGTCAACAAGTGGCTATGCATTTATCATGCATGGTGGTGTTGTCAGTTGGTCCAGTAAGAAGCAGCCTACAGTTGCTTTCTCTACTACAGAAGCTGAGTATATTGCAGCAGCGCATGCAGTCAAAGAAGCTTTGTGGTTGAGAAACTTGTTGATTGAGTTTGATTATGATGTTCTGACAGTTCCAATGTTGACTGATAACATGAGTACTTTGCAGTTGCTCAGTAATCGCAAGTCACAGCAGAGGTCCAAGAATATTGATGTTGCACATCATTATGCACGTGACCGAGCGTTGCGTCAGGAAGTTCAGTTCTTCCATTGTCCAAGTGAGGACAATGTTGCAGATGGTTTTACCAAGCCATTAGTCCCTGTTCTACACAAGAGGTTCTGTGATGGCTTGGGCATGTCATGAGTTGGTATGTCTCAACTGCAGGGGAGTGTTGTAGTTGTGTATGTTTGATCCAGTTTCACATACCAACAGGTTACTAGACTGACAGGTCAGGACTGTGTTCTCTAAACACTGTCAATCAGCCGTGTATTGTGAATGAAGCATACATATTACTTTATGCTTTCATTATGAGTATTATCAAGTGTTGAGCAGTGCTTGAAGGTCAAGCAACTAGTGTGGCATAACACGTGGCAGTGATGTCTGGTGTTTGTGCCTTTTGTCGTGTGTCGACGACTGTTGTTGATTGAATTGACTATTATCTTGCAGCAATCATTAAGTGGTGACATTATATGCCCCTCAGTGACTGACACTCCTTTCAGTAGCGTCGAGTCCCCTCAGTGCAGGTCCCACCCGCAAGTGTTTAAGCTAGCGTCACATTCACGCACTCGTAACAGTGACTTCTTCAGAGTAACTCTCGACAAGTCAGCGAACGCGCACGTCACACCTTGTCCACTCTGGCAATGCCGTGGTACGAGTTGGTGTCGAGAGCTATAAAAGCTAGACTTGCCAGTGTACCTCCAGCCTGGTATCAACAACCAGCAAAAGCCCACCTCTATATTGTTGTTCAATACTGCTGAGTTTGAATCACTGATAGCACTCAAGCAGCTCACACCCTATAATTTGCCACCCCAGACTTGTCCTGATCAGTTGCAAACGCTTCCTCTGAGCATCAAAATCGCTGAGGGGTTGCTGCAGGGCAAAGAATGAAATAAGCAGCAACTTAACACTCAGTATCATTGCAGCAGCGTTGGAGGATGGTCAAGCACGTCTAAGGCACATACCTATGAAGGCTGCAGCTGCATGACGCGGTACCACCTTGGGCGCATAGCCCGCACCTGGTGGAGCATTCTAAACGTTGCATGGCAGGTTTCAATGCCTGACGGCATGTACAAGCATGTGTCTGATACCCATGGTCGAGGGCAGGTATGCACCATGTAAAACAGTCAGCCATGTGACGTAGCAGATGCCTATCACAGCTGTATATATGTGGTGATGCTCGATGGGCATGTTTTAGCATTCTCTTCAAGACTCTGTTTCCATTTTACAGCTGACTTCACTTGGCAGGCCTCATCATTACTGAGAAGGCCTTACCTGTATTGGCCATATGTACTTCACACTGCCTGCACACCACAGAAAACATAGCTGAGATACGTGCTCCCATTTCAGTCACATGAATGGATGCGCAACATACACCGACCGACGATGGTGTGCTTTGACACACAATTTACAGCCTGTGAATGTCTACTGATTTCATATGCAGCATCTCAACATATGGTGGTGTATACAGCTCATGCAGGGGGCTCATTTTGCTGTGATCAACAGGCCAGCTGTGAAGTCAGCTTTGCTCCGGAGCAATTACCAACAACCCGCTGAACGTCACACTAAGTCTGGTGACAGCATGGCATCTACGTTGCTGCATGAGCCAAACTTTTCAAATTCTGACATCCCTGGCAGGCCTTACGATTGCCGCTCCACCACCTTCCATGGTTCTATTGTTAATACACACTGTATCTTGCTGTGTGCTATGGTCGTCAACCCTCACCTGCCATTGATCTGTACGTCACCAGCTGACCCGGCTGATCTCCTTCCCAGTTTCTATCAGTCACAGATTCGGGTCTTATGATAAATTCCACCACGTCTTCACCAAACAATGAGGGGGCGCTGAAAGCCCTATACTCCGCACCTGACTGCAGCATGAACAGTTTCCAAGTGTTTGCTTGCAACAGTTTGATGGAGACATGACACTCATGCCGTTATTGGCAATATTGCTATGGCTGATGGGTACTTTCATATACATACTGGCGTTGGTACCTGGCTGACTAAGTGTTTGTCAGGGCAACACACAAGTTGACATCAGGGTGTGCCTGCTGCCAACAGAATAGACACCTGGAAGCTGTGCTGCAGAAGTAGGCATGTAATTTGACCACCTGTTGATTACCAAGCAGAGAGGATCAAGAATCCCAACCGTGACAACTGTCACTGGCAGATGCCATGGTTCAATGAGGATGTAAGCTTACGGTGTACCTGCAAGGTAAGCCTTCTGATAAGCTGTGATCCATCCACTGAGTTCTCCACGGCTGACTCCAGCACATCTGCAGAGTCTGCTGGCGATCTTCCAAACGCTCGCCATGCAGGAGAGTATGAGTCATTGATTGAAGCTGTTGAAACGCAATTGGGGTTGATCTGCAGCGCACATCAGAGCATTGGTACTGAAATGTTGTATGAATCGTCATAACTGTGTCGTATCACCGTGCATGTGGCTCGAACCGCCAACAGTGTATCAATATGAGGTTGCTGCAAGCAGACCCTGCTTCTGTTACGAACTGCAACTGTTGTTGAGTCCTGAGACTGCCACCTGCACCCGAACATCTTACGTTGCTGGGACATCCACGTATACTGCCATCGGCGGTAGGTCCATATACCATGCGTTTGGATTCTTCGTAAGGCGTCAATGCAGCACTTTCAGGAGGCCAAAGCACCAATGGCACAGCTACTGCTCCAGCCAGTACACAGGAGATGCATGTTGTGACTGGGGAGCTTTGCTGCGTCAAGGCTTGCACTGTGACACCTTGACGTTGTCTAGCTGGGGTAGTCTGATTGTAGCTGGTGAATGGCCGAGCACGACAAGTCGATGCAGTAAGGCGCGCTTCCATCACCACCAGGTAGTGGGTCGCGTATGTTACAACCGCCAGCTTTATTTCCGCGGAGACGCTTTGCAAAGTGTCCCGGTAATGACTTCGTGGTAAGCACATCGCATGGCTCAAGCTTCGAGCATTGGTCACAACCCGCTCATATCCTGGTCACTTCCTGGCTAACGTGTTTCTTATACATATATGAAAGGCTTTAGCCATGCAACATACAAGATATATATGGGGTCCTAGGATGGGATAAACTTGTTGCTGTGCATGATCAGGGCATCAACACCGTGTTGTATGATAGGGCAGCTTGCATAGTGTATACAGAGCTCTTTACTTGCTCAATTCACACTGGCAGCCAAATCCAGCAGTAATGCACACTCGAGTCTCTCCTTTCTTTTTGCACTCGAGTGCAGTGTAGTGAGCTCACTGGCAAGTCTGAACTAACAGAAAAACAAGTTCACCCGCTCTGGCCGTAGGGCCCTTGGACACTTTCCTGTGAAATATGCATTCTGTAATACAATGTCCATCTGTTCATTGCGTCCTTGCTGCCCTCCAGAAAGGACAGGATCCTGTACATATGAAATTCAAGACTTACACAGTGAGAGACACGTCATACAGATGTGCGACTGCCAAACACCAAGATGGGTTCACCTCACAGCACGTGCAGCATCACCAGGTTCAAGAAATCCAGCAATACCTGTTGTATGTACATCAGCACTCATGTGGCGGCCAACAAAAGACTGCTGCCTCCTCCAGATTGAGCTGAACCAAGCACCACAAAAGACAGCAGGCCAAGCTGCACACGCTCAGGCCACACCGTGACGCACAATTGAGCTGTACAGTGTGGCCCAACGCCCGGGGCAGTGAGCAGGTACCTGCCTGCTGGCTCTGTTCAATCTCTAGCAGCCTTAGTGTGCTAGAGGCTGACTGTACTCCAGACATATTCACTGAGGCACAGGTGGGCCTACAACGTGCGGGAGGTGCTTTGGACAACAACTGCTGCCTACGGGCGCACCAGCAAAGAGTGCAGCCACTGATCGTCAACTTGTTGACGGTACCAGCATTCCATGCCTGCATGGGTACTGCTTGATGAGGGCCATAAGACATCGCAACAGACAGAGACTGGCAATCTTGCATGCATAGTACAATGAATGACCAAGCGTAAAAGGAAAGAACAGTCCCCGCATTCCAGACAACTACAAAAACACACAACGTAGCTGACACATAGCTCCACCAACAATGCAAACACTAAACACCACAGCATCCCAAAGTGCAGTCAGAATCAATCAAACAAGAAGTCGGCCTTTCACATGCTACACCAATTCATATGTGGCTGAGGGGGCTGAACCCATAAGGAGCAGCTAACACATCCCTCACCACCACCACCATACCATTGTCAGAGGCCAGAGACACATCCACAACTGCACTTGAGTATGGCAAAAGCAACAGGGACTGCCAACAAGCAACAGGCTGCTACCTAGACCAATGCCATTCATGTGTGCCAGCCAGACCACCAGGGTGCGCCATAGTGCATTGTAACGGTCAATATTGTGTACACGAGTCTGAAGACATGACTTAATCCAAGTCAGAAAGAGAATGATACTTATCCTCCAACTGATAAGGTAATGCACTGTCCTACCTTCATAGTTGTCATGCAGTATACTACAATCGTCACCCAAGCAGCAATCCTTAGCATCCCTCAAATTGCAGGGCCCAGCTTACACCTGGGACATCAGGGAGCTGACCTACTGAAACAACTCTAGAACTAGACCTCCACGGTTCCAGGCACCTGCACAACTTGTTACAGCTGCAGACATCTACCTACTGCAGCAGAGGCATGCTGGCAGCTGCTGCTGAAGCTGCCGCAGCTACTGCTTCAAGAGCCTTAGCAGCATCCCAGGTAAAACTCAGCGGTGCTACTGCAGCTGGTGATGGAGACGAGTGTGCATGTAGCTGCCCTGCAGCCACACCAGTTTCTGCTCCTGTTGTCAGCGGCCTTGGCATAGCTGCTGCAGCTGCAGGAGTACAGGCAGTGGCCTGTTGCTGCTGCGCTGCTTTGCCTGCCTGTCGAGGATTCATGTTGCCCAGAGTCCTGAACTTGATCTTGCGTATCTGCATGTCAACACAAGATACGATTACAACAAGATACAATCAACAAAGGATCCTTTCAATCAGCGCTACATCCCGGGTCAATCTCAGTGCAATCTTGGCCATGGGACAGCAAGCAGTGAGACTTATCAAGAAATATCAACCCAGTCGAACTCACAGAAAGATGCCCAGCAGCACAGTTCCTGTAGGAATTGCACCACTACTGCTTTATAAAACACAATCAAAACCTCCTGCATCTTACCTGACCCATATTCAAGTCCAGGTCTGGATATTTCTCCTTCATATCCTTGATCACACAGTGAGTGTACCGCTCTGGGTTTACTTGCACATGATGACGCACACTCGCAACCAACTCCGCCATTTGCACTCCGCTCAGCCGCTGCCTTTTGGCTGAAGGGATAGCAGCGGCTGCTGCTACTGCTATTGGCGCTGGAAGCGATGCTGCACTGTTATGCCTCGACAAGCTTTGCTGTTGTAGCTGCTGCTGCTGCTGAGGGCCAGCTGCTGCTGCTGCTGCCTGCAGCATAGCAGCTGTAGATGACCACTGCAGGGCCTGCCCAAGAAGACACGGCTGGTTCGCACTGCTGCTGAAGCCTGCTGGATCGGCAGCATCGCTGCTGCCCAGACCAGCAGCAGCGGCAAGAGCTTGTGCTATCTGTGATGCTGTTGGTGCATCAGCATCTGCGTTAGCCCCACCAATACACCCAGACCCTTCAGCTGCAGGACAACTGCCTTCAACATCATCGCCAGCCAAACCCTCAGCTTTCCGCTTCAACGAGCTACTGATGCAGGGCTCTGTTCGCCCACTGCAGCTAGCCAGCATATGCATCGCCTCTGCAGCTGCTGCTGTAGCACTGTCAATGAAGCTGTCTTCAGTAACAAGACCGTTTGGACCAGCTGGCTGCTGCTGCTGCTCGACTGCTTCTGTTGGCATTGCCTCCGGCAGCGGCAGCGGCAGCGGCTGTTGTTGCTGCTGCTGCTGCTGCAAAGCACCTGCTACACCCTGATCCCCAAAAGCATCACAGACCACA
>LWCB01005556.1:0-18064 GCA_001630525.1 Coelastrella sp. M60 | reverse complement strand
TGGCTTTGGCAGTGGCTTCAAGGTCAACAGTGCAGTCTGGGTGGCCAATCGCAGCAACAAGGTACGCTGGTGAATGCTTCCTGCATGTCCTACATGCATGCTGTTTGCACTGCACATATGTGTTCTCATTCATAGCTGAATATTTCTATCATTGCCGCAAGTTGCCGCACGCGATGATTCAAAGGCCATATCTGATGTCACTTCTTTCACAGGTGATGCATGCTGCCTGGGATGGTTTTGATGCCAGCAAGATGCGCGCCGAGTTTGCAGCGCAAGAAGCAGAGAAGCAGAGATATCTAGCATCAAAAGCAGCAGCTGAAGCAGCAGGCAAGACAGCACAGACTCCAAAAGCAGCTGCCCCCCAGCGACCCAGCGTCACTACAAGGAGTGTCGCCAAGTCCCGTGCCAAGGCTTGATCTGTCTGCTGCAATGTGACAAGTGGGCCTGCATGTTATACACTAGGTCTACAATATCATCAGCACTTTCATTCTGCTATTGTATGACAGTGTCATGAGGGGTATACTCTGTGTGGAGCTATGGATGTTGAGGGCAGTCCGCCCGTGCAGATGTCAGTGTTGCTCTGTAATCGAGCAGCAGCTATCCTAGTGCAACAGTAACTGTGAATTTCTGATGTTGCTTACTTTGCTAGATCAGCAGGTGGCTAGTAAAAGCCTTGATGTTATTCATTACATATTGAATGGTATTGTGTGATATCTAGACTTGACTTTCACTACTGATGTGTGGATCTGCTGGCATACTTGGTCTCAGCTGCTTTGAGCGTTAGCCCTCATCAGAAGACACGGTATTGTCTCAACAACTCAGTGATTTCAACTGTGTATCTGCCTTTCCATGACAGCCCTGCTTTGTTGGTGAAGTGCTGGTATTTGTGCTGCTGCCGTCGGCATCATTTCAGACCTATTGCTCCTTTGGGGTCTTTGCATTTGTGAAGTGCAGTGGGGTCGATTTGCATCGTCTGCTTTGTGATGGTGTGCGTAGTCTGCCTGCAAGCAGCAGCAGTTTGTCTCTTTCAGGTTTCCCTGACCTCTATCATGTGATCTACTCACACACCCATCTGTGTGGAAAGAAAGGAAGATTTGGCTCGTGCAGTATCTGCAATTAATAATACTACTGGTATTGATAGGCATCAATAACAATACCAGTCTCAGTTGGTTACATGCACCTTGCAATTCTGTCATTGTTGCTTCATATGCATCACATCAGCTGAATAGTAGCTAATACAGGCACAATACCAAATGGAACGTGGGTTTGCAGCCCTTGAGCAAATGGAACCTGTGGCCAAGCGCGCTTATGCTTTTGATGGGCGTTGCTACTGCAGTGGGTGTAGCTACTACTACTGGTGCCTAATATGGTTGCGTATCGTACCCAGTTTGACGTGAACCAGTTCGTGTAAGCATACCATATGGTGGCAGGATCCTGTGCTTCAACGCGTGAAATTTTGGCGGAGAGTTGGCCGTTGGGTGTTGAGTTTCCGTGACTCAGTGGAGGTCTAGCCACCAGTTTTAAGCTTGTACGCCCAGCGGCCACCAGAACTCTGCATACAGGTGCAAGATTGCAATGGGGCATTCAAGATGCAGCGTCATGGTTGACAGCTTGCACTGCAACTTGCAGCAGCGCTGGCGGCAGTGCATCACCCAACTTGAGGCCTGAGACTCTTGGGTGTGACCAGGTTCAAAGCAGAACCACTGGTGGGCTGGAAGGCTTCACTGGAACCGCAGTGTACAGGCCCTAACGGTCAGTCATGCAACAAACAAGATGCCTGGAAAACAAAACCAAACAAGTGAACCCACTCCGGCCATACATACACTATGCCTGATACAGCTGGATGACATGCACTACTAGTGTTTACATAGTATGCAAACAAAACGACTGGGTTAACTTGTTTGAGCCTCAGACTGTAGTGCGGCCAGTGCTAACTGAGGTTGCGGCAACCTTGCAGTGCCAGTGTAGTCTCAAATGGGCAAGTAGAGGGCTCTGCATACATTCAGGCAAGCTATGTATTTATATTGTTGCTTTTACCATGCCTAGCACCGCGTGTTACGACTTTGAAAGTGTTTTAATAAATGTATGTAGTCTCCAAGTGCAAGTGCAGTCTGAATGTTGCAAGTTGAATGTTTGTGAAATGGCGTGCATTAAATGGCTGAAATATTGAATAAATCCCGAATGTTGTAAATGGTGCCCAGTGTTCGAAAATGAAAAGAAAGGAGATGATGATGATGAGCTTGTTACATGGGAGGTGGTCTCCTGAATCGATCAGTACTGCCGTGACAAGCACTGCCCCGGTCCCAGTCAACTGAGGAGAATTTGGCTCAACATGATCATTCATTGATAGTAGTAGTAGTAGAGACACCCACTCCGGCCACGAGGCCCTTGGGATAGATTACTGCCAGAAACAATTATTGATAATCATAAAATAACCATTCGAGATATCAGTCTCTTCAAATTCAAATGGAAAGCACTTGATCTGGCTTTTCGAGAGGCTTTCAGATCTATATATGTAAGATAGTTTGGCTCATGTAGCACTCTGGATGCAATGCTGGTCGATGAAAAAGCAAATGCTGTTCTTAGGGGCAGCCACACAAAAGCAAACCATCCCTCTGCGAGCTATGTGTGCGACGCTGCTGTCCAACAGTTACAGTAACAGCCCAGCTTCGACACAGCTTGAAAGACATCGGCACAAAGTGCAATCTTGAAACAGATGTGGCTGGTCAGCACAGAAAAGCAATGCTGGCTGACAGAATAAAGCAATGCTGCTCCTGAGTCATGGTGTGTGCAGGCTGCATGTCATTACTAGCAGCATATAAGAAACATGGAAAACACACAGAGCTAACAAGATAATACGTCGTGCGAGTCATTAGGCCATAAGGATGACCTTGCAGAAGTTGTCATCATGTCATGTGGGAGAGCGCGCCCCCGTTACGGCTTCATATCAAGATACATTGTTGGCACAGCCCTTTCAGAACCTCCACCCGTGCCATCAAGCCTTGGCCTTGCTGTGAGCATTGCCTGGATGCCTTAACATTGGGTGTGAGCCATGAGTGAATACCAACGGTCAACCGCTCAAGAACAGACCGTAAGCGTTCTGAATCTCAGGCGTCTTGCTAAAGTGCTTTAGATTAAGCTATATCACCGCATCTTGGTCAAACTATAAGACACCCAGCACAAAAGTCACAAGTGGGTTAAACACGGACATCAGCAATTCCTTCCACCCGGCTTGCATTGGTTATCACGTGAGCTGCTGATGCTAATTTTTAGCCTTCGTTGTTGTTCATCGCCACAGGCTCTAATTTCGATGAGTGCGATGTCGTAGGTTGGAAATTCCAACTTGATTTAGCTCACTGATTTGCTTTGGATTGCTGGCTTGTGAGGGTGCGAACTATTGATTGGCTTGCAGTGTGTGTTTTATGAAGTAGTGGTGTGTCTACTGGCACGGCCCGTACGGAGCACCGTCATCATCCACCCTCGAAACAACCGCCCAGAGATCCTGTCTAGTCTTCTGTTAGCGCACGGTACGTCCCAGGATGTCAACGTTACATCAACAAGCGTCCAGTAACTTCTATCTGGCGCCGTTGAGTGTGTTTGCGGCCATACTTTCCGTGCTGCTTATCTTACTGGTCCTGCCCTTCTTGGTGAACCGGCTAAGGCGCTGCCCCGCAGTGGACCGGCTCTTCAACACGTTAAGCAACTGGATTTGTCCCGCTCTGTACGTACCACCCACCACAACGCTCTTGAGGCCTATGTCGTCCGAAGGTTTGAAGAGCCTCAAAGTAACACAGTTCCAGCATGGGGCGAAACATGGGGATTTGGAGATTGCTGAGCCAGATGTTTGTGCCATTTGCCTCAGCGAGTTCATCAAGCAGCAGCCAATTGTAACATTACCCTGTGGTCACTACTTTCATCAGGAATGTTTGCTGACATGGCTTCAACGAGATGCCAGTTGCCCCATGTGCAAAGCAAACCTGGAGCCAAAATTGGATACCAACACCCCCAGCAACTGTGAAACCCAACAGCAACAGCAGGAGCAACAACAACAACAGCAAGCAGCGGCGCTCAGCAGCGGCACATCTGCTGCAATGGCAGCTGCACTGCCAACAGCTGCAGCAAGCTTACAGTCACCCCATCAGCCAGCTTTACACCAGCTGTAACATTGAATCAGGGGGTATCAGCAGCAGCAGTGGCGTGTGCGCCCTCACCTCTGCATATAGTTGTGTCATGATACAATGAAGTATCCACACTTGGCTGCCGCTTTGTTGTCTCCTGCATGGGAACTAGCAGCCACCCATCACAGTGTGTCAGTCATTTTTTCTCATCCTCAGCACAAGTTAACTGTTCAAGCAAGTGCATTGAGCAAGGAGCTGGGATCAGCCATAAGATACACAACTTTTTCCTTACCTGCAGCATCATATCCAAACAAGGGGCATCCAGCATCACTGCAGCGGTCAGAAAGCAATGCAGCGACAAACAGAAAGCAAAGGAGTGACAGCAAACGTGTGAGTTTGTGAGAGGTGTTGACAGTGGTGTTTTGACTATGAGTGGTGCAGCACAGCACTGAAGATGAGCGTAATGCAGTGATGATGTGAGTGCACAGCAGCAGGGTCATTTGGGGCATGGCAAGTTGAGACTAATGCATGCATTGCAGGATGAGTGGATGAGTGTATCCAATTCAAGTCAACAGTCACAAACTGACAGGTTTCAATGCATGCTCAGAACACGTACGTTGCATAGTCATAATACAGCAAACTTGTAGTGTCTGTCATAAAGTTGTATTGCCAAGTGCACGGGGTCAAACCCCAGGCATGTATCGCAGCTGCTTGTTTCATTATGTGCTGCTGTCATGTCTTATGTATGATGAGTATATGTGTATGTATGGGTGTGTGTGTGTGTGTGTGTGTGTGTGTGTGTGTGGCATGCGTACGAGAATGCAGATAGAAGCAGCAACTGCAGCGACTGAAAGCGCAGCTGAGGATCTAGGTGACTAGGAAGAGGCAGTACCAGTACCTGCTAAGTGGCTGGCAGGAGACCACCTCCCATGTAATCAATTCTCATCTCATCAGCTGGATCTGCAGCGATAGAAATCTAGAGTGTTTGAATAAACAATGATATAGAAACTGCTTCGATGATTTTTTAGTCTTGTAGAGTCCAAGCTATGGTTGCTGTGAGTTCAGCAGGTCCGAAAAGCAGGGATTGTAGTGCTGCAACAGCAGGGGTGTCTGACTTTGGAAATATGTGGCGGCATAAGAAGAAGATGTCACTGCAAGCTTACACGTGTATATAACTGTATATGTTGGACATTCAAGCACGCAATGGATGAAAAATCGCCAGCTCTCGTGGGCTGTCAACGGTTTCCAGCCTGCAACAGACGAAGAGATTGACCATCGCCAGCATCTGCCTGACCAAGGATATCTGTGTTTGCTTCTTATACAATACCATTCTCACACACAGAACGGTTGCATTCTCTCGGGATGTTTTACCTGAACGACTGCTGGCGTGACTGAGGTCACCTGAGGCGTCCCGCCTCAGCAGCAGTGATACAACTCTCAACAGTAGCGCAACAAATACATAATTTTGAATGAACTGAATCTATTGAGGCAGTCATTCGCTTGAACATGCGCAGCCAGCGGAAGGCAGTAATTCGGCTACTGCATCTAGGTCGCCAGCAACTGCATCCAACTGGTAGGCATGGACAGCACACCGTGACATACACCAACGAATACCTGCATTTATGAGCAACGTCTTCCGACTGCGATCTGCAGGGTTGCACACTGAATACGCCATATGCAGAGCTCCACCTGCTGCTGAGCAGCTGTCTGGCACCTCAGGGGTGAGTCGATAACAGGATTTGTCCTGTGGTGCATACATCCCCTAAACTTTTCCAGCTGACAACCTGTTTGCTACTGCAGAGATGCTCCATCCACAGCAGCAGCACCACCAGCAGCAGCGAAGCAGCACAGACTGCTGCCAGCAATAGCAACAGCAGCAGCAGCAGCAGTAGCAGCAGCAGGGAACCATCAGCAGATGCGGTCCTTCGACAGCAATGCAAAGTTGCTGGCAAGCAGTGGACGTTCGAGACCGGTAGACTAGCCAAACTAGCTCATGGTTCTTGTTTGGTGACTGTGAGCGGCACCAGTGTGTTGGCAGCAGCAGTGGTTGACCCCACACCTCAGCTGGAGGCAGATGGAGTTCCACTGCAGGTCAGAAATAACAACATGATATGTTGTGGTCTAGCAGCTGGGTGTTGATGCACTATCGCATATCATGTTGTAAGACTGCAGCGGTAGACAGCAGGTGACAAGGGGTCCCACAGCCGGGTCTTGTGATCTCTCACCTTCTGCTAACAGACAGTCTCAGATACATAAGGTGTTACCTGCATAAGGTGTTGTGATGGAGCCAACTGGTTGTACATGACACCAGGCGCAGAATGTATAAACATTGTCACAAGCAGGCACATAGCTGCTGCTGTGACTGTTGCCCTGGATTACCAGATCAGCTATGATCTATATCCACCTTGTTGTTGCAGGTTGAGTACCGAGAGCGTCTATCAGCAGCGGGTCGTTTACCAAGTCGACCTGATCGTCGTGAACGTGTTGGCACTGAAAGAGAGGTGCTGGCAGCTCGTATCATTGACAGAGCACTCAGGCCCCTCATAACTCCGGGCTTCCTTTATGACACGCAGGTGGGACAACGAGCAGCAGCAGCGGCAGCAGCAGCAGCAGTACTATATACCAAAGTACAGCTGCAATTGGCGTTACACATGACCTCTGAATTCGTAATTGCCATCTTTCAAAATGACAACAGTTGTGGACTCTGTACAACATGCAAGATTTTCCTGCAGCTGGTTTGTTCCAGTATCCTCCTGGTCTGCGATCGTGCTTGCTTTTTCTGTGTGTCGACTGCAAGATTCCAATCGGCACAAGGCGACACATACAGACGGGGTAGTAGCAGGTTTCACTATTGCAGATATCGCTGCTGCCAGTGATGTCAGAATTGCCAGGATTCCTATTGTTGTGTACACCTTTGTCTGACAGGTGTGGTGTCAGGTGTTGTCTGCTGATGGCACCATAGAGCCCGAGGTTGTTGCCATCAATGCAGCAAGTGCAGCGTTGCTGTTGGCCCCTGATGTTCCCTTCACATACCCAGTAGGGTGAGTGAGGTTGCAGGAGCAATAGGACGAGTTAAGCCTACATAGTTGTAAAGTGGCTGATTGATTGCCACTCCTGTGTGGCTCAAGCCAAGGAGAGTTGCTGCAGTAACAGCCCCCGTAGGCTGCATACAGTCTGCCAGGCAGAATGTTTGGTTAACACAAGTAGTAGCAGTCCAGTGAATAAATCAACTGTATCTGTACTACATTGTGTTGTCTGCTGAAGCTGCTCATGGCAGTATGCATGAGTGCTGTTGTGTTGTGTGATTCATATGTTGTTTTTTGCTGCTGCCTTTGCTTGTAGTGCTGTGCGAGCAGTCAACAGACAGGGTCGTGTCCTGTTGAACCCTTCAGTTTCATCAGAGAGGTCTCATAAGGTTCAGCTGAGGTTGACATATGCAGGATCACCAGTCAAGGCAACGGCAATGGAGGCAGCAGCAACACAGGTGCGGGGAAAGCTGTCATGGTGATGCACATAGACCCAAGTGCCGCTGCTGCCGCTGCAGCATCTCCAGCCTCAATACAGCATTGTTGCATGTAGTCGAGCTACAGTGTTCTCCATGCTGCATTGTACCCAACTCGTTACTCACGCCGAGTGAATTGTCGATAACGAACTCTGGAACAAACAGAGATGCTCGGACACTTTGATGCATCTCAGTCAGCTGGCCATCTATCCTTAATATGCATGTCTATCTCTGTAGCATATATTGGCAGATTGCGGTCATCACTCATGGCTCTCTCTTTCTCCCCTGACAAATGATGGCTCACACATCTTGATGCTCATGTCATTGCTGCTGCACATGCTGCTGCTTCCACTAGGTATCCGAGCGGGAGTTTATGCAGACCATGCGCTTGGCAGCTCAGGCCACAGAGCCGCTCATAGCAGCGCAGCTGCAGCTGGCAGCAGCAGCAAACCAGTCTGCACAGCAGTACAATCTGGGATTAATCTGGCCCAGTCAGCAACTGCAGCGGGAAGTGGAGAGGCTCACAAGACAGCCTCTTAGGGACTTGTTCAGCCAGCAGCAGCAGCAGCAGCAGCAGCAGGAACCACTGAGGAGCTGCACTAAGTCGGACAGGGCACAGCAGCTAGCAGCCTTGCAGCGCCAGCTTCTGTCTGATCTGCAGCGGTTGGGGATGCTGGCAGATGATCAGACAATTGTTTGTGCTGCTGGATTACATAGCAAGGCAGATGCGCTGCGAGCATTCGATTCATTGCAGAGTCGGATCATGCGCGAAGTTCTTCTCGCGCGCGGGCGGCGTGTCGACGGGCGGCGATTGAGCGAAGTCCGGCCCGTCAGCTGCGAGGCGGGGTGTTTGCCGCGGAACGTACACGGTTCCGGGTTGTTCACGCGCGGTGAGACGCAGAGCCTTGCGACAGCAACCGTTGGTCACGACCGTGATGTTCCGCAGGTAGGTGAACGGTGGTATGGCTAGGTGCGCTTTGGTGTTGAGCATATTAGGCGGCGATGTCTGACTCCGTGGCGGTCAATGACAGCTTCGTAATGGTCCCTTGAAGTTGAAATAGACACCTAATATTGGTTCAAAGTAACAGTCAACCCTGTACACTCAGTCTCACAATGCTTTCTGTGCCTTCAATTTGCGCTACAGTCAGAAGGCCTCTTCACATCACAAGTCTCAACCAACAGCGGAAGCAGCAGTAGCGCCAGTGGAAATGCACCCCTACACCTGCACTACACATTTCCACCATTCTCTGTTGGCGAGGTTGGGAAGGCCGGGCCGCCCAACCGTCGTGAGTTTGGCCACGGCAACCTTGCTAGGTCAGCACTACTGGGTATCATGCCATCTGCTCAGGACTTTCCTTTTACTGTGAGAGTTACAGCAGACACGCTTGGTAGCAGCGGCAGCAGCAGCATGGCAGCAGTGTGTGCAGGATCACTGGCATTGTCTGTTGCTGGTGTGCCTGTGCATTCATTAGCTGCTGGGATATCTGTTGGACTTGTGACTGAACAGCCACCTCAGTTGGGGAAGATCAGTGGACAGTGTAACCACCAGCAGCAACTCAATGCAGCAGCTAGCAACAGCAGCAGTTCTAGCAGCAGTTTTGAGACTATGACGTACAGTAGCATCGTCAATCAGGGTTACAATAGCAAAGGAGTAGCAGCAGCAACAGCAGTAGCAGCCAAAGAAGGAGTAGAAGATATGACAGCAGCAGACAAGCCATTGCAAGCATCCACTGCAGCAGATGCAACTGCAGCAGAGGAGCCACAGGCAGCTGCAGCAGCTGAAGAGCAGGCAGCTGATGCAGCAGTGCATGATGCTGCATCAGGCTCTGTCAGTAGCAGTGACAAGGTGACTGAAGACAGCAGCACAGGTTCACCTCCAGCTTGTGATGGCAGCAGCAGCAGCAGTGACAGCAACAGATTATTACAGAGCAGTTACGGTCCTGCTCTGTTGTTAACAGACATACAAGGCATAGAAGACCACCTTGGAGATATGGACCTTAAGGTAGGAACATAAAACACCATGGCAGCACCACCACTAGCAACAGCCACCGCACTTCTATGTCGTGTGTTGTTTCTGTTGTTTCAGCGCAGAACCAGCATGTGTGACTCTTGGAGTGTTGCTGTCGTCATCCGTGCTGTGCTACGGTACCTGTTATAACGCTTTTTGAAGTTTGCTTTGTTTCTGCTCACCTCCCAGGTAGCTGGCACCAGCAAGGGCATCACAGCCGTCCAGCTGGACACCAAACTGCCTGGTGTAGATCTGCATCTGTTGGAGTCAGCTCTGCCAGCAGCAGCAGCAGCACAACGTGACCTGCTTGCCAGTATGACTGCTGCTGTTGAGACCTACAAGCGACTTCTGCCTGATGTGGATGCGCCTGAGTTTGATTCTGTTCAGATTATGAAGGATCTGGTGCCAAGGTTGATCGGCCCTCAGGTGGGACCAAATGGATTGGGAGGAGCTCAGAATACAATTGTGTGCTATGCTTGGGCACTACGCTTTTGTGTGTAATGGCATAGTCACGTGTCAATCTTCAGGATCAACATGCACCTTCTCCATCGCGGATTTTCAGCAGAGTATTGTCTCGCCGGCATATCAATATCACTCTGATGCGGTGACTGCATATTGCAATGAGCCCTACAGTGCTGGCAGAAAGGCTGAGCTTCTGGCACCTTCAACTTTACTTTGTCTTGATTCTTTTTTGGAAAAGTTTCAGCTTGGATCCTTCTACTGTGCCCTACACAGTAGATGTCACCGACATGATGCAATGGTTGTCGACTTGACAGTACCAGACATGCTGTTGCTCTTACTGACATATGCTGCTGCTGCTGCTGCTGCTGTACTGCTGTCGTCAACTCACTACAGGGCTCCACTCTCCTTCAAATAGAAGAAACGTGTGGTGCCCGGTTGATTGTGGATGATACCGGCAACATCACTATATATGCGCCCACACAGCAGCAGTATCAACATGCTGTGGCAGCAATACAAGAGGTGGAAGGGCGGGGTGCACAAGCAGGGGAGGTATATCATGTCAGGGTTTTGCGTGTTGTCGATTTCGGGGCGTATGTGTCACTTCCCAACGGCCTGCCTGCCATGTTACATGTCAGCGAGATTAGTCATGAGAAGATTCGTGATGTTCATGAAGTGTTGCGTGAAGGTGATGAGTTTGATGTTGTATGCAAGGGTCGTGATGCCAAGGGTTTTGTGCGCATCAGTAGGAAGGATCTGTTGCCACACCCTGAAACTAGTGATGTGGCGGCTGAGCAGTTGATGAGGAGGCTGGCAGCTTCGGAACAGGAGCAGCACAAGAGGAACAGGGTCAGCACAAGAATGGATGTATGGCAGCCATCAGGATGAGATGTGTGGTCTTTTTCGCACAAGTCAAGATATATGGATATCTCAGCAGTGAGATGTTGGAGTGTACTGCAGCACATGCTGCTGTGTCTTGTTCGCATTGAGTGTGCTCCTGGTATCATTGTAAATGGAGATCCCAAGGGCTGCATTGCCGGAGCGGGTTTACTCAGTTGTTTGTTTGTTTTACCAGTCACTTACGCGTCAGCTACGAACCTCTTGAAAGTGCTTCAGACTTTGAGGCATGGGGTTTCAAGGCTTTAGTGGGCATAGTGCTGCTCTTCTGAACGAGTCATACTCAATGGTGACGTGACTGGCTCATGGGAACACTGGTCGGCATGCTCGCACTATCACTGGCAACACCGTGCTGTTACCAGTAGTGTTCAAGTTCAGTGACCTTTGAAAGTGTTTCATGTATCACTAGCAGTCCTGACAACGATTGTTGCAAGCACTTGCAACAGACTTGGAAGCAGCACATCCATACAATACTGTAAGTTTTTACATTGCAGACAGTGTGCTGCATAAACAAAGTCCACCCTTCTTTCCACAGACTGTGAGACAGGCGAGCTGTGCAAGCACACCCATCATGCCGGACTCTTGAGGTGATAGTCCACAGGATAGCACACGCCCTGTGATGCCGCATAGTATGCATGACTGTACATGTGTGCTGCACATTACGCTCCTACAGAGCTACGCTAGGCAAACGGAATGCCTGAATCACGGCGGAATATCGCCTAAGCAGACATTTATCACATACAGCTGGTATCACATCTCAATCTACCTGGGTTGACACAGCAGCCACTAAAACAACCGTAATCAATCATATGCATCTGGGGCACGATGCAATTCCCTAGCAGCCAGTGCGCAATATGCAGCAACTTGTTTATGGCGCAAGTCCGTGGTTCCACTTTGGTACTACTCCCCCATTAGTGATGGGGTGTTGTTGACTGAACACAGTCCACTCCAAGCTACTTGTAGTGCAACATCTGTGCGGCAGCACCCCACCACCACAACAGCAACAGCAGCCTGTAGAGGCCAAGCAGAACCAGAAACCCAGGAGACTTCTCATGACACTCTGCAACACTCAAAGTGAGAACCCAATCAAGAGCATTATGCAGCTGTGGACACCTTGTAAGTCAAGACAGCACAACAATACGTGTCACAATAAGCATACTCAACAATTACAGTGCACCAAAACTACTAAGAGATCACTATACAGCCTGGTGATGGGAGGTCATGCCTCTGTATTGCTTTACGCACCAAGAGCCTTTGCAGATGCAGGAGAAACAATACAAACCTTCTATCCTTGTCAGGGGCTACTTGACACCTGAGCATAGCTGGAAACAACGAGCCAATCTGTACAGCACCTGCAGATCTCAGCAGCTTTAGAGCACTCAACCAACTGCATGCCAGTCGCGAGTGACATGGAGTGACATGAAGCAGTTCACGACACACACCACAGCACAGCATACCACAAAGCATCATGATCAGCGCAGAAGGAGAACTGTGGTCTGCAGAACTGCTGTGGTCCAGAGGAAAGCAACATATAGCAAGGGCTTTTGAACACCACTGCCAGCTGAATGGTCTCTGCTTCTTGTAAACAGCTGGGTACATCACATCACTACAAGTTACTTTTTGACTTAAGGGTTTTCACAACACTCACATCATAAGTAGAAGCAAAAATTGAGTTTCAATTCAGGGCTGTTCCAGTCTCAATACACAGTTTGGCACTTCAGGTTCTGTGACCCAGATGCGGCCCAACCCTTTGATGCAAAAAACGTGCAGCAGTATGCGGTGACTTGCAACATGGTTCAACCCAGACTGCAGCCTCACCTTGCTGAGATGCAGCTGCGAGCAGTTGGCAGCACTCAAGTATGATACTATGCCATCTTAAGAACAGTACACAGAACACACCACAATACCTTGCAAGAGCGAACAGCAATAGATGTTGAGTGTATCATTGCCGGCTGATGATGCATGTATACAACACACAACGTTAATCACACAAAATACCTGCCAATTATGCTATTGCAAAGCCTCACAAAAGGTTTGAATTGTTTATTCCTAAGCTTGGGTTGCTTTGCTAGAAGCCATCATCCTTCACTACGCCTGTCAAGATGACCAACTCAGTGCACTTTCTCCACACCGCCCAGAAGCAGTAACCATATAGCGACGGGTATGCCATGCACCAACCAGATGACCAGCAAACTGGCAGTGAGGTAGTAGACTGCACTGCACAAGGTGCCCAGCGCCCCACACATGGTGAGAAACCGTACGTCATGGTAAGTCTGTCGGGCCTTGTCACCAGGGATTAGCAAGTGGGCTCCCACAAATACAGCGGTAGACAGGAGTGCCCTGCAGCAACATCAGCCATGATGCATCTTGGTCAGTTAGGGAAGGGACATGCAACCAAGTAGAAATGGCTTGGAATCTTGTGTGAGCCTGAAGATATCTGCGAGGATCGCTGCTGAGCTCACCTAAGTGCAAACTCAGCTGGTGGTGTTGGACCATCCACTGCTGGATGTGGCAGCACCATCACACGGAAAACAAGCTCTTCCAGCAGTCCACGAGAGAGGAAAACGACACACAGCACCTGGGCACAGAGCATGATATCTGCTTAATTTGAAGACATACCGTTTAGAAATCATCTATCCAGGCAAGTGTGAGGTTTGGCAGTGAGGAGTGGTTATATATGCAAGAGGGCTGGCTGTAGCCTTTTGTCCAGAGCTCTTTGCTGCCAGAGGAGTCGGAAACCAGTAAGCACTCCATCAAAGGCAAGCATTGCCTCAATGTCAGTAAGCACTCCATCAATGCAAGCATTGCCTGCGGACGTGTGACGCATGCCGGCACATAAGGCATTGACTGCACAGCGCAGTATCCGTGAGCCACAAGGCCTGTATATCAATCCCTTCTGCACACCTCGAGCCATTTTGCTGGCCGTTTTTCAACTTTCAAATCTAGCATTCCCGATCGGAGTCCCAAAGGAAGTACTAGCGCTGTAAAGGTAGCAATCAGGCCCCACGTGGACGGTTGTATTGCAGACAACTCGGGAGGGACTGTTTGGAATGCTGCAACCACCCTACTCCAAGCACGACCGCTTATGGCTGATAGCATACCAGATTGAATCATTTGAAACTGTTCGGTCTACTTATGCCGCTCGAAGATTGTCTGTGGTTCGCAGCGACAGGGTGAGAGCCCTTCCTTGGACAGCGAACGGAGCTTCCCAGACCTGCAAGATACCCTGAGCCTGTGACAGTGTGACGCTACATACCGTTGGTACACAGTGCGGCGGGTGAGTCACCCTGTGCGAAAGCTTTACCGCTGTGGCACTTCAAGTCATAATCTAGGTGGGTTTGCTATGTGCCGTTCTGCTCGCGGCCAGCCTTAGGAAGTCGTGTACTTTTTATACTTGTGCTCAACTTGCTGTTCATGCTGATCGTGTGCAGGACAGGCCCTGAGCAAGTGCTTGCGGTACAGATGTACTTCAACTCGTTCATGATGCCTGGATGCGTCTTGTTTGGCTGAATGTATCTGCAACTAGGTATAACAGTGACATGCAAGCTTCAAGCGAACTGATAGTATAGGCCTGCGACCAGCTTGACAAGACAGCATGCCAGCACCAGGCTACACAGCCTGCTGTGCATGTTTCATGTTGTGCTTTTTGTGTTATTACTATGTTTCTTAAACACAGGCTGTGCAGTATAATCTCACCCGATTGTGATCAGGGAGTACCAGCTGGGTCCATGATGCGGTGTAATGACTCAGTCATACATCCAGAACCACCCAGCAGTACAGTTTCAGACCTTGGTTTGCACCGCCCCGGCAATCCCTGCACCGCCCAGGCTATCTAGGGTGGCAAGCTATAGGTGGAGCCAGGCACCAATGCCCTAGTACCAGGACAGCGCTGCCCCAACATCACGAGCACTAGGCTTGTCGCCGCCAGATGGCACCTAGCTGGTGAGGACTTGACTCAACCAGCCAGCATTGCATTTACTTTAAGTTGAACATTCCATTGCATATTCCACAGGGAGTCAAGTGCCCAAGGGCCGTACGAAGGGAGCGGGCTTGCTTGTTTGTTTGCTTGCTGCATGAGTCAAGTCTCCTTTCATTCAACCAGCGGGCGCCAGGCCGCAATGTCCATTGCAGGCTCACGACTACAGTATTGAGGGCTGCTTTGCCATGCTGAGCAGCACAGCAGAATAACAGGGTTCATGCTGTTGATGACATGCCAAGAGACGCCATTGATCATTTGGTCACGAGGCAGGCAGCAACTCTAAACATTCGTGTATGCAACAGTCACATGCACAGCAAAGGAGACATCAAGTAGACCCAACCTGGCTGATAATGGCCGGCATGTTCTTGATCAACTTGTTCGTCTCAGAAAGACAGCTAGATACCAGCATTTGGCAGACCTGTGATCCCTGATGTCACAAGAAAGGTAATAATGCTATTGAGCTATCAATATTGCTCAACAGTACTTCGATTGGCCTGCCAGGGGATGTTGATAAGCACATGGGCACTACATGAACATAGTCATACAACATCAAAGATGCATGCCACTGACATGGTGTGATGATGTATAACCAACTGTCGAAGTCAGGTGCATGCACACGTAACGGCAAGTAACCAACATCATTGTGGGTTGGACGGTTGGGCCGGTGAAACCCTTGCAAGACAGTAGACCCTACACAACTGGGGGAGACCATAATGAGGGATGTTAAGCTGAGCCACCTGGAAGGTGTGATCCTATGTTGTAGATACAACCCTTCATCCAGGCCATACCTCTTGAGACATGCAACAGCCTGTGATCAACACAGGCAATCTGATCCAGACTCCATGCTTCGCTGACATTGACAACAGCACAGCACTGCTGGTTATGTGCTCATGCAAGTCTAGAGGCTTTGCTGGGGCAGTCATACTATCTCCGCACACCACGTAACCTGGCAACAGCAAGTATTGTACACCATTTGTGCCATTACAATACAATGCAGAGTACAAGGCATACAAGGCACAGAAGTTCAACTGCTAACTTAGTTTGAAACCCTCACCATTGGTTCAAAGATGCAGTGCCATCACACTGCGTAAGGCTCAAATGCGGCAATGCACAGTTTGCGAATGGTCTGAAGCCATATGGCATGGATGATATCCCCATGGTCAGTCGTAGAATCTGTGATCAAGCTCAATGCATCCAGTGAAACACAAAACTTGCTGCAATTGGCAGAGACACTCACCAGCTTGCAAGGTGGCTCAGCTTCTGTCAGACCCTCAAGTCTTCAGCAAAGCCATGACAACATGTAATCAAGCCTTGACTGCAACCTGCCCAGGCAAAAAAACCACGCAAGGGGAGAATCCACGTCAGCTAATAAACCCACTCCACGTCGTCCCTTGCCTGTAACATTTTGGTGGGATCAGAAATCAACAAGAACTCGACCGTACCAGCAGTAGCAGATCAGGAGGTCCAGACAAGTGAAGTTGCGATTCCTGTTCAACATATTGACAGCACAATGATCCACAGATGCCAAAACAACTCACAGTGCAAGCAAGCAAGGCCAGCATTCATACATGCGCTTTCATTTGGACCTTTGCTTGCCGTAAACACAAATGCTTTTGCAGTGCTGATGCGCTTTATAGGGCTCACAGATATACCCATGTGGGCCCTGTGCAGTGGTACTCAGATCAAACCTTGAAAACATCGAGCAACAGGTGAAGCAGCACTCATGTCAGAGAGTTCAGCACAATATTGCTGCGACACCACTGTACGGCAGCGGTGGTTCATGATAAACCAGCAGCTCACCAAATCGGTTGAAGAGGTCAGCATACTTGAGAATAGCATACACTGCCGGTACAATGACCTGAGGCTCATCATACGTCTGTGATATGCATATGCACCAAGAAGCACTGCCAAGCAGCCACATTGAGATCAACCAAATAGGACCCACACGAATCCACAATTTGTTACACACAACATCCGATGTGTAAGTGACCTGCTCAGTATAAAGTGGCCACCATATTGGCAAGTAGCTAAACCAGGCAGCAGCTGAGTTCCACCAAGCCTTAGCTTGATGCCCGTGCGCAAGCTCAATGAAACAGATCTGGACTCTTCCACCTTCTCAAATCATCAAAGGGCATCAAGACTTGGTGTACAATCAGTGTACAGCATCAGCAGACCGTCAGTTGCACTTCTATTCCATACTGCTCCAGGACAAGTGCAGACGAGTGGTTGCTGCCACCACCATGGCAAATCATTCATGAGGTGCATCTGACAACAAGGGCAGCCTGCAACTGAAGCTGTAATACAGCAAGGCTTGCTTAGAAGCAGATAATTTCAGCGTAAGACGCCAAAATGCATAGGATGACCGTCACAGTGTGTGGTACCAGTGAATGCAGACCAAGGTAATAGCCATACAAGCCCTAGATGCGGTGTTGCTGGCATACTCTGCCTTCAAATCTCACGAGGTTCCAAATCCCACAAGGTTACAGCCACGGAGATAAGGTCCAAATTCCACAAGGTCACAACCACGGAGATCATACCTGCCATTCCAAGAGGTTCCTTTTCAGACAGCCACAGACGTGTCAGCATCTATTCTATTGTCATTGCAATTACATCCTTGGTCGACAGCAGCAGCAACATCTTGCCTACACTGCCACGTTACCAAGTCAGCATCTTTGTCCTTGCTGCTCTGCTTGTCCACAACAGCAGTGACTTCAGCTGCTGCACATGCATCCTGACTTGCTTGACCAGTGCAATTTTCCGCCACATCAACACTTGAACCTACTCCAGCTGGAGCCAGTTCTGCCTTGGCCTGGTGTGCACCCCAGTTGGTTTTCTTCACCTTACCCTGCAGAGCAACAAACATCACACCACCACACATATCAAGCTCGTTTTCTCACTTATAGTCTTTTCTCATCATACCCGGTTCGTTGAACAAAAATCAGCACAAAGGTCAGACACTTATCAGGTAGGTTCCTGTCGCTGCACATTCTGCACGCTCTGCTACACCATAGCTGTCATTGGGAACAGGTGCATGCACTGTGATGGACTGTTATACTGGGCTCTACATCTGGAACCTGCCCCCAAGCAGTTTACTGGTGACC
>LWCB01005555.1:0-10658 GCA_001630525.1 Coelastrella sp. M60 | reverse complement strand
ATGTGAAATCGGGGTTATGCAGGGTACAAACTGATCACGCACTACGCTGCTGACTGCCGCAGCTGGTCGGAGACAAAATCTGGCTTCAGTATTCTTTTGTTGTCATCCTTGCAGGCTGTTGCACTGTTGTGAGTCGCTATACTGTCGAGCGATTGCAGCATGGCAGCCAGCGTGCATTCTGGCAGTAAAGCTGCCCTAGCTGGGTTTGTTGGCATTGCTATATGTTTGCTTGCCCATGTGTGCGCAGCAAACACGTCTGCTTTGGTTGACACTGCAAGGCTGCATGGTCCTGCAATTACCCACTCCAAATGCTGACAACGCTTGCCTTTGATGCTTCTTTCCCTTTGGCAACAATCTCCCTAACCTGCAACCAATGACACTGGTCATCATGAACTGCTGTATGGCTGAACCAATCAAAAGCATTGGTGAACCCATGCAGAAGCGCTATCACTGATACTAACGGCTACTGTGCGTGACACTATAACGCATGATGTGGTTGGCAATCAGCAGGGCGTCGTATGTCATTAGCCAGCATGTGCAACCAACCTCTGCAGGGGTCATGGCCTTAGCATAACCCAGAAACTGCATCGTGCTCGGGTCATAGCAAGAGATTTTGTCCTTGGGCGGCTGCACCGTTGGAGAATATGTTTCTGCAGTCAGCTGCTCAGCTGCCTCATCTGCATGAGAACCGATCAAGTTGGATTGTCAGCGCCGATACTGCCATATGCGTAGGCTGCTGCACCGCTTGCACGCACCACTTCTCAGCAAAATATCAAGCTCAGGTATGCGTCTGTAGGAGATGGCATCAAGTACGAGGTACAGGACCGCGGCCAGCGCAACAGCAACACCAGCGTATGCCAGCACCGTGTCCGGTGCCAGCTGGTAGTGATCCAGCATTCTTAGGTACTCCATACTGTCTTGCGTGTCCAAGTGCGGGATGCCGGTCGTATCTGGCGATGAGGAACTTGAAATATCCCACACCTGTCCAGGTCAGTTGAGTGGAAGGGTTCTGAGCCTGAAAGTAAGCAACGACCCCACGCAGAATGCCTGGGAGGGCACGCAATCTCAAGAGTTATATGTTGAAGTTATGCTTGCAACGTACTGCGGTCAGCGCAATTGGTCCCATCTAGTACAGCATATCGTAGTGAGTTGCGATGTAGACAGTGCGCCGAAAAGACGATGCCAAATTGTAGTAAAACCAACATTTCTATGAGTATCAGAGCAGGTGTTGGGTCACAAGATGCAGGTGAGCCAACAGCACATGAAGGTTGTCTCAATCTGCATGCCCTGCGCTGGCATGGCCACTTGGATACAGCATGTCGGTGGATCAGACATATCTATTGTGCATGAAATTCCGATCCCAGCTGTATGCTGCCCTGCAGGCTGCCCTGAACCTTCACAGCATAGCTCAGCATCAACATGCCCTTACCAAGGCTCAAGCAAGACTACAAAGTCTCACAGACGAGCTTAAGAGCATTGAAGCAAGTGCACCAGAGTACTTCCAGCAGGTGGAGCCTTGCAGCAGTAGCTTCGAGGCCACTGTGCAGCGCAACCATGCCACTAATGTACCAGCGTCACATGGTCATGATCCTGCAGCGCAGACACAGCTTCAAACAGCAACAGAGGATACCTTCCAGCAAGCAGACGCGGTAGATCCTGCAAGCTCTGGCCTCCATGCAGGCCAGGAAGGGATTCCTGCAGGTCCCTGTCCTGCACCTGCAGTTCACAGCTTCCCTGCAGCACAAGATCCACATCCTGCAGGTTATCATTCAGCACATGCAGCTGGCAGCTGTCCTACACCGCCAGGCGTGTTCAGTACCAGCATTTCTGCTCACAGCGCTCAGCATAAGCAGCATAGCTGTGATGTAGCAGATGCACTTGCCTCAAATGAGGCCATACACCTCAGCAACGGCCCCATCTCAACACCCTGTGCTGTCCCAACAGCAATCGCCTCTGTCGCTCAGCTTTTGACAGCAGCCATGTCAGCTGCACTGGCCCTCAAGAAGGACGGCTGGCAGGACCAGCCTAAGCCCAAGTCTCATCTGGAATCCAAGGCAGCACAGCAAATACTGGGCACCTCAGCAACAGCTGCAGCAGCTACCACAGCAGACGAACCAGCTGCAGGGATTCCAGCAGTGGCAGACCACAGGGGGCAAGCCAATGAGCAAGTAGGAGGGTTGAGTCCAGCTAATGACACGGAAATCGAGTCGGATGATGATTCTGTGGATGATGTACCGCTTATGAGCCGCATGGCTAAGCATGCAAGTTATCCCACAGCAACAAGAGCATCAGCCAGCCAAACAGTAGACAGACATCTGCCAGCCGAAGCAGCAGCAGCAGCAGCAGCAGCAGCAGAAGCACGCACAAGAAGGTTGGCCGAGGCCCCTGAGCCAGCACATCACGCCCCGGCAATCAGCAATGCCCATGCTGCTGCTACTGCTGTTTTTGATCGCTTCAATGCAACTGCACCTGCAGCCACAAACACTACAGAGCAGCTGGAGCACAATGGCCCCACAGCATCAGCAGTTGATGATGATGCAGCAGATGACTTTCTGGCTGATGTGCCATTGTCCATCCGCATGTATGTGAAGCAACAAGGGATTGATGTGCATGGTGCTGGCAAGGAAACGGAGGCAACAGCAGCCCCGCAGCAGCAGCAGTCTGGAGTAATGCCTGGGCCCCTTAGCCACCAGCAACAACAGCACCAGCAGCAGCAGCACCAGCAGCGGTCAAGCTGTCGAACAAAGCAAAGTATAGTACAGAAGCTGAAGAGCCAACAGCAGACTGTGAATGCTGCTCACCTGTTTCAGCCCGCTGCCTCTGCTGCTGCTGTTGCCAGTGTACTGCCAAGCAGAGTTGCTGCTGCAGCATGGCAGGCCAAACCGGCCGCTGTGTTACCTGCTGCTCCAGCTTCTGAAGCAGCAGTGGATCCTGGTGTTGCAGTATGTGATACTACTGCACCAGTCAGTGATACTGCCAGACGACCTGCCAGAGCCAGCTCTGATGAAGCAGCTGCTGATAAGGATCCAGCAGGCCAGCAAGGTGGGAGCATTTCCAGCAGCCCCAGCAGCCCCAGCAGAGCAGCACCGTCAGCAGCAGCAACAACACCCACAGGAAGCCTGGGGCCTCATCTGGATGCTGATGCTGATGCTGATGAGATCCACAACTTGGATGATAGTCCTGCAGACACTGTGGAAGCAGCAACCAATACGCAGCCAGAGGATCAACTGCAGCAGCAGCAGCGGCAACAGTGGAGTCCCCCAGCAGCACGTGCTTGTTGTGCAGGCCTAGAACCTGTAGACGTAGAGCAGCAGCAGCAGCAGCAGCAGCAAGCTAGTCATACCCAGCAGCAACAGCAGCAGCAGCACGACTATACACAGCATAATCCACCATATGCGGCTCAAGATCTGCCATCAGCAGCAGCTGCTGCATCCCCAGTCAGTGTCAAGCAACCGGCGCTAAGTGTGTTAGCAGTGGCAGCAGCAATGGCAGCAGTCAGGGAGGAACGGCCACAACTTGCCTCCTCCGCTGCTGCTGCTACTGCCACTGCTGCTGCTGCTGCCAGGCTAGTAGAGCATTGGCACAGGAGTAGAAGCAGGAGCCCATCTGTGCCAATTGACCAGAGTGGTAAGCAACAGCAACAGCAGCATATACAGCAAGAGCAGCAAGTTCAACGCAGCAGCAGCCCTCTTGTGCACAGTGAAGCAAATGGGACTGCTGCCGCTGCTGCTAAGCTGCTGCCAGGGGTGCAGCAGCACCAGCAACAGCAGCAAGCCGCAACACAGCAGCAACAGCAGCAGCAGGAATTGATAAGGTCAGCTCACTCTGGCAGCCATGAGCATTGTGATAAATCAAGTGACATAGCCCAGCAGCAGCAGCAGCAGTACACATGTGATGTAGCACCACAGCAGCAGTCTCAACTTGTGAGTGTTGCACAATCACATCAGCAGCAGCACGACCAGCAGCTGTCTCAGCCTCCTGAGGTACTGCCAATGCAGCAGCAGCAGCAGCAGGACAGTGATGCTGATGATATTTTGGATGCCGCTGGGGGAAAGACGTCTTGGCAGACGGTTGTGCGTCCACAGCCACCCGATGAGCAGCAGCAGGAAGATCCGCAAAAGCAGCCAGACAAGCAAGTGCATGCACAAAATTGCCAGCAGCTAGATCAGCAGCAACAGCAACAGCCTCCACAAGAGCAGCAGCAGCATTTCAGGCAGCAGAAAGAACAGCAGCAGCCTTCACAAGAGCAGCAGCAGCATTCTGAGCAGCAGCAACAGCAACAGCCTCCACATGAGCAGCAGCAGCATTCTGAGCAGCAACAACAGCAACAGCCTCCACAAGAGCGGCAGCAGCGTTCTGAGCAGGAGCAGCACTTAGAGCAGCAGACAGATCAGCAGCAGCAGCAGCAGCCTGAGGAGCAGAGTCGTCCCAAGCGTCACAGATTCCAGCCAAATGTCCATGCAAGCAGGGTCAGACATACTGCTGTCCATGCTGTGCAAAGTGAGTCTAATGTAGTACCAGCAGCAGCGGCAGCAGCAGCAGGAAAGAAAGAAGAAGAAGCACCGGTAGCAAGAGAACAGGCACCATCGACAGCAGTCAACCAAACTTCAGTGGCAGCAGCAGCAGCAGCAGTGGCTCATGATGAGACAGCAGTACCAGGAGATTCCAATGGCCAGACAGCACCAGCAGCAGCAGCAGCAGCAAGAGAAGAGCCAGTGTTGCTTGCGGCACGCTGTAGCACATCAACAACCGCAGCAGCAGCAGCAGCAGCAGCGTCGGCAGGTGAAGGCCCAGCAACAGCAGGTCCAGCTACAGCTGCAGCAGATCAGCATGACACTATCAGTGGTGAGGCAGCGAGTGGTAAAGCAGCCACATCAATAATGCACATGTCCTTCCCTGAGCAGCAGCAGCAGCAGCAGCAACAGAAACAAGAGCCAGATGGGTCCGCTGCTGCCCCTGTGGCAGCCGCTGCTGCTGCTGGAGATACTGCTGCTGCTGCTGGTGCCGATGGTGCAGGGCAAGCTGCAGGAAATGCCACTTGCATGGAGGCTGCACAGAAGAAAACAGGCAAGGCCAAGCAGCCGATAGGGAATGTTTTGCTGAGCTACTTCCTCAACAAGTATGGAGATGAGGTTAAAGAAAAGAAGCCAGTGCGACCTGCTGCTGTTCCTGGTGGCAACAGAAGAAGAAGCCGCGGTCAATCACAGCAGCAGCAGCAGCAGCAGCAATCGCAGCGGCAGCGGCGTGATTCTGTTACAAACAACACAAGCGAAGAAGAGATCGAGGTGACAGATGCACCATCTGATCTGAGAGGTTCTGACTCAGATCTGGATCTCCAGCAGCAGCAGCAGCAGCAGCAGCAGCAGCAGCCGGGGCAGCAGCAGCCGCAACGGAGACGGCAGCGCCGTTCACGTACTTCAGGACCAAACAAGCAACGTTCTCCAATCGACATGCCGCCACCTAGAGCAGCCAGCAGCAGCAGACGCAGATCATTCACCGCCACTGCAGATCATGATCAAGATCATGAAGCAAGATCGCCTACCGAGCAGCATCACGCACCCTTAGCAGCAGCAGCAGCAGGAACCGCTGGTGGCAGCAGTATGGGACCTGCTGTCTATGAGTTTGGTGATGATTCTGGGACCCATTCTGGGACTTGGGATGTGCCAGGTGCGGGACTTTGCCCTGATGATGTTGAGTCTCTGGAATGGGAGAGGCGGCGGCTGGAGATTGAGCGGCAACAAGCAGCGGCGCGTGCCGAGAAATTGCAGCTGAAACGAAAGAGGGAAGCTGAAGCCAAGGTCGAGGTAAGTGTGAAGGTTCATGTCATGAAGACATCAACCAAATTGCCGAGTCATCGCAGCAAGCACTGGTTACTGTGCTGCTGCTGTCAGTTTGGAAGGTGCCAGCAAGTGATTCGCAGATGATCTCTGCAGTTAGCTCTCTCATTGCTGCTGCCACTACTGCTGCCAATGCTGCTGCCACTGCTGCTGCCACTGCTGCTGCCAATGCTGCAATACAGGCTCGTGTCCGTGCCCGCCTCGCTGACCATCACCAGACTCGAGCAGCAGCAGCACAAGAAGCTGAGCAGCGGGAACAGCTAGCAGCAGCAGTTCGGCACCAGTTGGAGGTTCAGCTAGGGTATGCCATCAAGACAAAGAGCTTAAGTATGCTGCTCAGGAAGCTGGGGGTGCTAGAAGTCACTGTGGGTGCTGTGCCGCAAAGGGAGCTAAGAAACGCCCTCAAGCAGGCCAAAGTGAGTCATGAAATAGTGATACTGAATTATCTGTGCACCTTGTATTGTGCTACAGCGGGCTTCCAATAGCACTGTGGCCGGATGGATATCAACGGTAGCTTGTGAAACCGTGACGTGATCAACACAATCAAGTTATCATTAACACATTTGCTTTGTTGTTGTAATGAGACAGAGATACCATTACTGACACCAACAGAAAATAGATTATCGACGTCACCAGAATATGGTTTAGAATACAACTGAGAAGTAAAAACTGTGACACCGCAAGTACTACTGCAGTTGTTATTGTCATGTGTCTTGCTCACATTGATGCTTCTGCAGGTAATGCTACAGGATTGTTGGGTGGCGGAAAATGGTTACTTCACATAAATTGCAACAACATCAGTACCACTAATGGCGGTCCTGTCTGTTGTTGTATGTCATGCGTACCGCATGCTGATGTGTTTGCTGTTGTCTGTGTGCTTGCTGCTTGTCATCATCATCATGATTGTGATCATCTTCTTCTTCTCCTCCTCTCTTTTCCACAGATCCGTTACCATCCCGACAAGGTCCCTGCTGGTGCTCCTTTGGCTGACCGGGTCAAGGCCGAGGAAGTGTCTAAGATTCTCAACAGCTGGGATATGAAGGTGATCAAGTAGGAGATGCAGGCTTGCGTGATTGATGCCGTATCTGGATGATAGGGAAACTGTGAGAGGCTGTATCAATAGCCGGTTCGTGTTGCAGCTGGTGTCTCGGTTTTGCGGCCTGCTGCCAGGGAATCACATGGCGCCTTAGCGCAATGGCTGTTTTATGGCTTCGACACGGGATAGACTGCTAGTTGCGCCAAGAACATAATAAGGTCGTTAACATTTTCAAGTTTATAACTAGAAGTACACGTCAGGGGGGTCTTGTGACAAGAGCAGCAAAGCAGCCCATGGTATTGCAACGAACACGCGCAGGAATTGATATCTGCTCAATGCGGACGTTGATCGTACTCACAGGCCGCGCTAGCGCTTGGGGATAGTGCACCTGTTGATTCCGATCTGGTATTGGTGCAGCCTCTGTGTGACTGTGCATCATAAATGGAGCCTGAATCCTGTTGAAGTATTTGAAGGTAAGGACGGCTTGCTTGTTCCGTCGCTTGTCCCACCACATGTATACACACGCTGTAGGCAAACAGTCTCGGCTACAAGTGGGAAGCCCATGCACTGCATCATTACGCTACTTTTACGAACTATGTTTCAGTGTGCGATACGACCGTGCAGCTTCAGCACGTTCTGGTTGTGTTCAGAGGAGGGGGCTACGTGCACACGCAGGCTGTGGGCAAACAACCTTGGCTACCAGTAGGAAGCCGATATACTGCACCATTATACTATACTTATATTCTCAGTGTCAAAGTGCAATACGACCGGGCAGCTTCAGCCCGTTCGGATTGAGTTCGGAGGAGGGCGTGGGGCGCTGTGAAGTATGCTGTGCGCACACGTGCACACGGCGCATATGTCACGCTATCTCATCCTAGTTGAACTTGAAGCTGTACATAGACTGCCTGCCAATGTCCGTTGATCAAGTCATTCTGTCTCTTCTGCACCTTGCAGTTGTGAGACCGCCAGCAGCACGGGCAGCAGGAGTACAGCAACACTTTCTGCAGTAGGAGAAGATACTATCTGCTGGATCACATCACCTTGGCCATGACCTTCTCAATGCAGCGTCGTGCTGTAGACAAGCGCACAACTCTATTGGTGCTTACTTCGTTGTACCTATGGGCTTGCATGTCTGAAGGTAAGACCACTTGTACTGCAGCGATCGCCAGTTGTAGCAGCGACACTATGTTGTGCCACAAGTTTTTGCCAACAACCCATGAAAACTGTATGAGTACAGTAGACCAAGGGGTGTGTATGAATCAGGTTTATTCCAGAGAGGAGCTGACTTCTTGATACAGCAACAATTGGTTGCAACACTTGATCTCTTTGTTGGCCTGGTACCCCTGGCAGCCCACATCAGGCTGCCTTGATCAATTCCAGCATATCATAAGCATGGTATGATCACGATAGTGATATGACTGATCAGCTGGTATCGTATACCTGATGGATATCACAAAGGTTGTGCATGTCAGATGTCACAAACCTGCAGCTGCAGCCACTGAACTCTGTGTAATATGTTGGGTTCTAGAGCAAGTCACTTGGTGCACGCAACCAGGGAGCTGATGGTAGTGTGAGGCAACACGCCCTACAACCACAATCCTCAGTTCAAGTCTGGCAACTGGTCTCAACTTAAAGTGCGGCACTATTCACACCATCATGCTTCAAATTCCAACAGCGAAACGAACAGCAGTTGGTCATTGTTGTCTGCTGCTTGTGCACGCAGTTGTCCTGACTCAGACGCAGCCCACCTGCCTGAACCCGCCTCCAGCTGATTTTGCTGGAACGGATGCTTTCGGAACGGCGTTAATATGGGGGTGCTTTCCGCCTTTTTTCTATTTATCGGAACGCACATGCATAGATAACTTTGGTACTTGTTCTTTTGTGCCCAATTTAAGAATTAATTGCCTGGATGGAGTCTGGTCTCTGGATGTTTTAGGAGGTTTTTGTCCTGGAGGTAACACAGTGGTTGAATGGGAGCCACTTTTGCTAGGTTCAGCGGGGCAGGCAGCCTACCCGTGTCGCCAAGAACGCATTGCTGGCAGGGCATGCACCATCAGCCGCTGATCATTGCTGCTGAGGCATTATTGCAGTACCGCACCCAGTTGACCAACAAGTGTTGTCTCTGCTGGTGTGTCCAGGATCTGCTGTCATCTGCTTTCAGTGCATGTGTGCGCTTTTTTGTCATTGCAGACTGTGACAACGCCACTTTTCCCCAGAACACTACAGAATACACCTGGCCACTGATCAACTGCACAGGTACCACGGCGGGGTCAGTATGTGCTGCTGAATGTGCCTCAACCTATGAAGTGCCTACAGTGCCAGGTTTAACATCTCCACGGGTCATGTGCAGTGGAGGAAAGTGGGTGCCAGCAGGCGAACCCATGATCGGATCATGCGTACCGATAGGTGTGTATGCAGTTGTTGTCAACCTATATGCATACATGCATCATAATGAAGCAGTGTTTCCTTGTCGATAAAGTCTATTCAATATGGAAGGGGGGTAAGTCTGGTATGCATGTTTGTTGATGCTGGGCTTGGTGCACATCAGCACTGCGTTGTTGGTAATATCCCCGCTGATTTATAGCCGGTAAATAGTCCTCACGCACCAATTGCTCAGCAGCAGGGGTGCAGCTATGCTGCAGGTGAACTTGGGCCTGACAAAGAAGTGTCACACTTCTTGGGTTCTGTCAGCCTTGGGTTTTGTATCTGCTGCATTGACTTGTAGCCAGATCAAGTGCAGTGCTGCAAGTATACTGTCTTAAGCGTGACTTCATTACTTGCAAGATGCTGACTATGTGTTTGACTGCAATTTGTGCTTTGGGATCCCGTTCCAGAGGCAGGGTGCCTATTGGACCTCTCTATTGACTGACCTCTTGATTGACTGATTGATAGACCTGGATTCAAACAAACATTATAACCCAGCTCGTTCACCTTTTTTAATCTGCAATGATTTCAGAAGTATGCTATCGATGCCTGTTGTTGCTCTCATGGTGCTCATGCAGTGACATGTGCAACTCTTCCACCTGCCGAGCCAAATGTGGTGTGGGCCTGCCCGTCCAGAAATCCTCCCATACCAAGTAATGAGATTTGCAGTGGCTCATGTACTCCTGACTCTACGGCGTTTGGTTTGTTATCAGCAACATGTGTTAGACCCTTGGGGACATGGACTACCTATGGTGGCGTGTGTGGTGAGTAATACATTGTCTTGTCATCAAGAGCTTCAAAATATCGCATATGCAGTCAAGGCACTGGCCTCTGCTTGTCAGACCAGTGGCCTTGCACCCGATGATAATATGATACCATGTACAGCAGACTGCTTGGCAGGTTTCACTTGCTAGGCTTGCCGTCAGCAGAAAGCAGCATCTATGCCACACTTTCAATCATCGCTCACATGACAACGTCGTACTACATAACAGCAACAAGAAGTTGTGATGGTCTACTGCAGAGCAACGCTGCTCGAGTCCACCAAGCAGCAGCCTCTTCCCAAACACCAATTGGAACTGTGGCACTACAAATTCCAGAAGTAGTTGTACAGGGACCTGTGCAACAGGCACCATTCATCCAGACTTGGGAGCACCAACAGTTTGGTGCGATAATGGAACATGGGTCCCTCAAGGAGGATCGTGTCCAGGTGCGGCTAGCTACACAATATCATGCCATGGCATGCCATCTTGATGTACAGACCAAAAAAACTTTTGACAGCATGTGCAGAGGCTGTAATGTTGCAATGCTCAGTACTTACCAACTTACCATGCTGTTGCTCTGACAATTGCCATGCAGGTATC
>LWCB01005548.1:0-11390 GCA_001630525.1 Coelastrella sp. M60 | reverse complement strand
GGATGTGCGGTACGGGTGGGGCGGGGAAGGGCCAGCTGGAGGCAATGGCAAGGGAATGGGGTGGGAGCTCAAGGATGGCAGTCAGGCGGCCCTGCAGAAGAAGGTGCGGCAGATGCTGATTCAGGGCTGGGTAGGTCGCTGTATCAGCGACAGTGTCCCGCGAAACAAGGAGTCCAGCGTTCGCGTTGTCGATATTCACATACAGTAAGAAACGATCGCTTCTTCTTGTATGTAAATATCAACGGCGCGAACGCTGGACTTCTGGTTTTGCGGGACATTGTTGCTGATACAGCGACCTACGCAGCTCTGAAGCTGAGGGCGTGTGTGCATACGAACAAGGCATTCACCGCAGAGGTGACGTGGCTGCATCCTAAAGCCGTCTTGGATCCCGAGTTCGGCTCTTGTCATGTAAGTTGCTGCACTTGTACTTCAGCAGGCTACAGCCACAGAAGCATTGTACGCAGGCATACAGCCATATACGGCAGCATTCAGTAGCAGGTGCAGACCAAGATGATATGGCAGACGCCATACCTGTTGATCAGCAGGTGTTTGCAACCATCACAGCGGATGCAGACTTCAGAAGCAGCTGACGCTGGTATGTGCGAGATTATTGTGCTGTGCTGTGGGTAGTAAGTATATGCGTCTCTCTGGTGTCCTAGCTGAGTGAATTGCTGCAATAATGCAATATGCACTCTTCCAGCACTTCGGCCGGATCACATCTTGCCAACAACAGTGTTGGAAATCCTGTAAATCAAACGTGGTTCTGTGCTCTGCAGGAGTATAAGAAGTCAGGTCTTATTGTTGTAACTGACAAATTGCCCTCAGAAACCTATCATGGATGGAAATACCTGAGAATGAGCCCTGAGGGAGATACCATTGTACCAATAGGCATTGACTGCAATGTATGCGTGCAAAAAACAACGTCTGAAGGAATTACGTTCGGTACTATATACAATCTCAACCCCAAAACTGGAAAGTTGACCATATCAGCAGATGGTAAGTTGTCTGCTATTGCATGGTGAAGAAGAAACTAGATCATTGAGCTACCATGTTCCGAGCAATGATGTGGGAATCTATATTAGGTTCTCACACAGATCCGCTATTTTGCCGTGAAGCATCTTTCTCTTTCTTTGTGCATCTGTCTTGCCAGAGAACCTGCTGTCTGCACCTGTAACAAGTTCTATCCAGCGTGTTGACAGTAGTGAACGCTGTGCTGTGTGGTCTTATTCTGCAGGTGTCCAGGTTTTCACCCAGATAGTGGCCAAATCTATTTCGCAGATAATGGCAGGGACGTATTGGGAGATAATTGCCCGGATTGTGAAGTGAATGTGCTGACTAAGGAGGGACAGCATTTTTGATCATCTTGGAAGTTCTTTACTGCAGCAGTGTAGGAAGGCGAATCCCTGGAGGCGCAATTGGGACCTGGTCGCCTCTTCAATGACCCTGATCTAAATGCGAATTCATGGCATAGCCTTGCACTGTGCAGGTGCGCAAGCTTATTGAAGCTTCAGGACATTGTAGCTGTCCTATTTGGCTTCCATTGTGCTGTAAGACGTCTGCAGAAAAGGAAACAGCTGTCAGCCTGCTGCAGATGCCATCAAGTGTCTCATGACATCATACGACACAACACAATACAACATGTTGCAAAAGCCAATATGAGGGGGCAGCTGTTGCAGCAGAGGAGTACAAAATTACTGCGATCATTTGGCTGGTATGTTTTGCTGTATGTAAGCTAGCAGGGAGAGGATGCATCTCTTCATGCTGTTCTTCCTGTTGATTTTTGGTGCAGCCGACAGTATTCACCCCGTTCCAGTGTTGGGCCCACATATTGCATCCCTGGGCATCTAGTTTTATCAATGGAAGGCTGGCTGCAACTTCCCCAAGTCATGTGACCGCACAGCATTCATCGTACAGCGAGGTAGTTGGGACAGAACCATCAAGATTGGGTACCGAGGAGTGCAGCTGAAGTTGGATACCACATAGAACCCTGCTGAGCCCGTGATGATGAGGGACTTCATGTGGGGTTGGCTACAGAACAAGGGTGATGCAGAGAACCAATACTCTTGGGGTGAGTGGGACAGGGGCTGTTGTGGGCGTGTGTCAGCAGGGAGCAGAAGGTGTGTAGCATTTTGTTTGCACCTTCAGATCGCAGAGGTTTGCACAGGTGCATGGCCAGCTCTGTCAAGTCTCTTTTTGAAACAGACGTCACCCTCAAATCACACAGGCACCTACTGAAGGCGCCTGGCGTAGGTTCATTCATCAAGTAATGTGAAACAGCACTTGCAGGCTGCTGATGTGCCGAGGACTCTGACTACAAGCGGCAAGAGCTCTGTCGACACAGCTTGTGGTAGTCGTGTGTATATGTAGACCTCTGCGACGTTGATCAACAACCTGGCAATTAACATCTCTGGCAATACTGTGAAGTAAACAATTCGTTGCTACCGCTGTAGGTCGCCCCGCTGATGTTGAGCAGCTGCCAGATGGCTCCCTGATTGTGTCAGATGACACAGCAGGCATGATCTACAGGATCACCAGAACACGTGGCAGGAATTGAAGAGAAGGTTCTCTCTGAGCGAGCAAGCTCTGGACAGAAAAGCGCAGTGTTCACAAGCTCTGGGGATGTGGGTGATACACGGGTGAAGGCTTTGATGTTGATCCTAATAGCAGTGCAGGGATCTATTGTCATGGCTTCCAGGAATGTACTATGTGGCGCTGATTTGGAAGACTCATTCGGAGGTGTGGTATGATTGATGGCTTGATTCTGCAAAGCAGGTCATTACAAAGGCAGCACTGCCACCCAACAAAGCTGCTGTTATCAACAGCACAGGTTGGTTGTTGCTTGATCCAGCAATCACAAACATGCTCAAGCAACCGGCAGGCCTGCTTGAGGGTAGTTTGCACTTGGTGCTGATTATCACTGTATTCTGCATGGGATGTATATGTCATCTATCGGTTGATGATTAAGCATTTGCAGGCTGTCATATGTGGCAGCTGATACACACCGCATCTACAAGATAAACAACGCATGGTTGGCCCGACAATACATTCAATATATAAACAATGTGTTTGCGTCTAGTTTATTGTGCAGTCAACTGCTTCAGAACCCCATATTCTTTGCTCAACAGAAACTTTAAGTTGCTTTCACAGTATTACGGCATTACTGCGTTCATACTTGCTTGCTTTGGGGGTGCATGCACTGCATATTGGCTGTCTACAAAGCGTGTGTGAAAGAAAATTGCTTGTGCCGCAACATAACACCAATGTTTGCTGGTAGTAGTTGCTGCTTCTGACAGTTTGTCAGCAAAGCTGTCTGGCAGTGGTGTTTGTCTTTGTGTCTGGGCAGATAGTGTTGCTGGTGCTTGGCCTACTTCACATGCACGTGGATTTCCTTACTTGTTTCTATGGCAAGTGTGCACATGCTTCTATGCCTTTGTGAGTGCCAGATGTGAAGCTGGAATGCTCTGCACTGGTTTGCGTAAGTTGCGTTGCATTGCTTGCTGTTGTCAATACATGCTTCCGGAGCAATGCATTATACATACAGTGTCAAATGTTACATTAAATGCTACAGTAGCGTTATTGTGGTGCTCAAGCTGGGATGGCCATTTCACTGCAAGCCAGGTTCCATTATGATCTACGGCAGGCATATTGTGTCACAGTCTGCTGGTACCAACGTGTAAGGCTCGGCATGCTGCACAGCGCTGCTCCTTGACTTATCCGTGTTGTTTGTTGTTTGTTGTCACGTATATCAGTGCGACCGGGATTGCATCCCAGAGTGAGCATCTTCAGGATCTGGATATCACTGACATGCATGGTGTGTGGTTTTGTGCCGAGTCTCAGCAGCATTGCTCACCAGCGATGACTTCCGAGTCAGCAGCATTGCTCGTCACCGACGGTCGGCAATGACAGTACAGTCACTGTGTTGCAGCATGCATACCGCAGTGGGCCACTGGTAGTGTTCGTGATCTGCTCAGGGTCACTGCTCAGGATCTGCTCAGGAACACCATCCCAGCACTATGTAAGCTGCTTGTACTTCACTGGCATGTTCTGTCGAACTGGTTATGGGAACCGATGCTGTGTGTGCTGTCTCTCGAATCCAGATTCTTGCTGCATCAGGTTTTGGATGTGTTTGAAGCAGCTGCAGGGCTTGTCAAGACAGTCAGCATGCATGCATAAGTGCTTGTGTACTCGCATATTGGTGTAATGATTGTGACCACTAAGGTATTTCTTTGCTGCGAATGGGACCCTGGAACCTTTGTGCTTTACCTTGTGCTGCCTGTTCAGGCAGAGCAATAACATGTGATATAGAGACCACTAGTTGCTAAACCCCTGACGTTTGCGTGGACATGTGCATACTTTGCCAGCACATATGACTGTAACGCTGAATTTACTTGATGCTGCTCGGTAGAAAGTTCAAAGCCTATCCGCCGGGGCTGCGCCTGACAGATTTCAAAACCGGTGGCATCTATGCAGGACTACAATTGCTTGTCCCTCACTTTCCCTAGTACATAGGACAGCGTTCTATCAGTCGAGAGCATTGGTAACCAATCCTACTGAGGTCCTGCTTCGACATGGCACGGCGCCTGTTGCTAGACCTCCACGGTACAGCATTCCAGGTAAGGCCGAGCGAAAGAGCACCTTGGTCACATATCTCTGTATCACTGTACATCACCTTCGTCCTTGTGATCAAGGACCGACATCTCAGACTCGGCAGGCAACTGCGCAGTCAAATACTGTGACCATCTGCATGGTGTACAGCTGCTGCCTAGTATCTTCTTACGAGGTCTTCGCGAATCAGCCCTTCGCAACACAAAAACTGTGCACCAATCAATCATCAAGTTTGTTGCCTTGCGAGTGGTTTGGATTGTTCCTGTATGAGGGCTGCATGCAGCAATCCTGCACATCTGACCAACATGCACTGACGGCACTGTGCCCTGCAGGAGTCATATGAGCCTCTCTCCAATCATTGATGTTTGGATTCTGTGACTGAAATATTTCCATATGTTTCCATTGCCTCGACCAGCAGCAACCATGTGCCAACAGCTATGGCTGTGGGAAGGGCAATCAAACATTCTGAACTTTGTGTTCCTGCAGTGCATGCTGCTCACGTGCACCAGGAGGTCCTTGATCTTCTTACCTCTCAAGATATTGCCAATCTGCGTCGAGTCACTCGAGATGTTTGTATGCACACATCACAGAGCCTCCCTTACCTACGTCTGAGGCTGTCCAACAGCAGCAGCAAAGAACAGCTGCACCAGTGGTTCCAAGCAACGAGTCAATTGCAGCATGTCAGTGGCATACAGATGCCTATACATGGGAAGATAGCAGCTGAGGTGTTTAAAGAAGCACTGCAGCTGGTAGCAACACGCAGAACTGTGCAAGCCTAGAGATATGCCCTTTGAGAAGGGACGACAGCATCAGCAACAGCAGCAGCTGCGGCGTTGCGCCATATGTGTCCACAATGCAACCAGTTGTGCACGTGGTGGCACAGCTGACCAAACTGGTGGTGAAAGGCATTGAACTTCCAAAATTTGTTGAAGATTTGCAGCATCTGACAGCCACAGCAGCAGGGGCAGAGTCATCTTTGCAGCTGCAAGTACTTGTTTTCCATGTAGACAGTGATGATCGCACCCACTGGTCAGTGTTTGCAGAGGCCCTGAAGCAGCTGACAATTGCCTTCCCTTATCTTAAACTACTCGACATCCAGCTGCCATGCCTGGATTATGAACCAAAACATGCGTCCAATGCAGACCCCGACGAAGCCCCTGCAAACGGCCCAGACAGCGACAGTGAATCGCTGGCGTCAGATGCTGTTGATGATGATGACGGTGATGATGGTGCTGATGGTGAGCGTACTGCTGATCCACCTGCAGATCTGCAAGTGCAAATGGCGCAGCTGGCCACAATAGCAGTGTTGCTGAATTTGACAGCAAAACTCACTCGTCTTGAGGAGCTGCATCTGTGAGATATACCTGACATCTGGAAGCCTGCAGCACTGCTGGCAGCAGCAGTACCAACATTGGCAGTAGCAGCAGACATAGTTGAAGGTACTTATGCCGCTTTTGGTACTGAAGAATTTGCAGCCATGGCACAGGCGATATTTGCACAAATGGAAGATTGTGGCTATTGGCTTTTGCAGCGATGTCCCAGATTAAGAGAGATATACATCAGCACCACTGCAGAACAACTGTGGGGCATAACCTGGCATCGGCTGCCAGAGCAGCCTGAGCAGCAACAGCACTTCAGCACTTACAGCAGCTGCTGTGTCAAGTGCGAGGGTAATGCAGCAGCAGCGACCTCATTGAATGGCAACGAGGCCTCCTGCAAGCTGGATTGAGTGTCATGTGAGTTGTGCCTGGTATGTTGCACAGCCATCTGCTGCTACTAGCAGCAGTACTGCTGCTGCCAGCAGCAATCAGTCCCTGATGCCAAATTTCACAAGATGTATGTCCCACTACACCATCCGCCCAGCAATTGCTTTATTGGGCGTCACTATCTGCTTGATGGAGATCGGTTATAATTATGATCAGTTGACTGACTGGCTGATCTTCTGCGTTACATGAAGTTCCTGAGGTTGTTAGACGTGAGTGCTTGGGGCATTAGCTTTACTCTGTAGTCTGCTTACATGCAGCTACTCTTATGTTTGCTTGATTGTGTACCTGGCCAAAGCCATACTAGCAGCTGCTGCAGCATGGTTTCATCTTGTGCAAAACATCGGCTCAGATATCCAACACTGGTGTACATGTACTTGATTATGACAGATTTGAGTGCTTCTGCTGCAGCATGCATGTATCTGACTTCAAGTCAGCAAGTACCTGTTGTTGCTGCTGCAGATCATATTGCAATTGCCTGCAAAGGATGCTGTAGAGCACCCAGAAATTAGCAAGGCCGCTGTTGCAGCAATCAAAGCAGCAGCAGTTGTGCAGACCCTGAAGACGTTTTGGTTCACAGTGACTGCACCAGATGACTTCAGCTTGCTTGCAACTGATGATCTGCTGCTGCCACTGACTGCTGCTGCTGGGGGACCTGGCAGCAGCCTGGGTGAACTCAAGCTGGTTGGCAAGTTCACACCTGTCAGTGATGCAACCAGGACACACGGACCAACAGCAGCAATAGCATCAGACTGTCATCATACTGGGGCCATGCCATCCGGGAGTGTCTTGGGGAGACATGATCATGAGGTAGCTGACAAGGCGCAACCATGGTTACCAGGGTTGATATGCATCACCAGCCTCAAGGAATGGAGAGCGGCACTGCAAACACACTGGTTGTTACCCTCAGAATGCATATCAAAGCCATCGCAACTGCTGCTGCTGCTGCTGGTGTTACTGCTGCTAGTGCTGCTGCTGGTGGTGGAAGAGCTTCTGCTTCTGCTTCTGCAGCTGGTGACGAAATAGGCAATGCCATTACCTATCATTGAATACGGTATTTGATGCAGGTGAACCAGCAAGGCAAAGGGCAAGAGGCAGGCAGCAAGCTACCAACAGTAGCTGTTGCAGAGTGTCCTGCTTACACATGGCACGAACCGTTGAAGCTTCTGGATGGGTTGACTCAAGTTCCGGGAATTTGAGCTGATATTCAAGAATGATGACAAGCTGAGACTGCCAGTCTTATCACTGCCATCCAGCTTAGAGGTGTTGAGTTGTACTGGACTCAGTATCTGTGGAGCTGATCACAGCAGCAGTGCAGCTAGTACAGCCACACCCGGCGGCAGCGATGCAGATATCAGTCAACTCGCAGAAGGATGTCCTCAGCTGTGCAAGCTACATCTCACAGACTGTCATCTGAGCAGCCCCAGTGCCCTTGCAAGCAGGCAACTACAGCAGTCAAAGATGTTGCGCAGCATCTGGCCGGGTGGTTGGACAGCAGCAGCAGTTGCTTGGCCAAATGTCAGGGAACTGGAGTGGGAGTACACCAGTACCATCACTAGGCCGAACTAGGCTTCGTTTTCGAAGGCCCCTACTAAGCTTACGAAGGAGGACGCTATGCTACTTACGAAGCCCAGGGCTTCGTGAGGCCTCGCACCCCTTCGCGGGTCTGCTGGGCTTCGCGCCGAAGGCTTCAGGGTCCCAAGGCTTCGTCGCCAAGGCTTGTGTTTCGGCTCAAAGGCTTGCAATTAAGGCTTCTTTATCAGGGCTTCGCAGCGACAGCGTAGTAAGCCTTGGGGGTGCCAGGCCTTCGCGATGAAGCCTTGTGCAGCTGCAAACAAGGGCTTGCTGAGCAAGCCTTGACATGGTTGTGTGCTAATCTCATCTATGCTAGCTTGCTAGCTAGCTAACTAGTAATGCTCTGTATAGGATGCCACTGCTCAGTGCTCACTATATGCAATATGTCAGCAAGTCTGGACTGAATGAGGTCATCTACTTGTTCATCTAGTAGTCAATCAATGTTACACCATGGTAGCATCAACATCTCAGCTGTAGACACCCTCAGAGCAAATGGTGACTGTCAAACATTAACCACTGCATGCATCAACATCTGTCACAGCAGAACAACTGTGCAAGTACAAAACTTGCAAATTGTTGGCAAGATTCGCCAACAATCAACAAACTGTGATGACCGCCTGGTTCAAGGTTTTAGTCTTATACAACCACTGGGACTGCAAGACAGACACTGCCCCAGACACCAGGTTGAGCATTGCCTTGTTGTAAGACTGTTCTTCACAAATTTCAACAAGCAGTACAACCCCGAAGACCCCAGCTGTGCCACTGTAGTCAGTTTTCTCCAACGAAGAGGAAGTACCAGCACCTGCATTGAAGGAGGTAGCACAGACGAGTTGGATGTATGCCATGCAGTTGCTCTGTATCAGTGACTTTTCAACCAATTTGCTTACAAGTAGATATGGTGCCAACTGCTGCATACATCACAGTGTGTTGGCAATGCCCTCAATACGCTGCCTACTTTTGATATGAGGTGTAATGGGGTCCCCTAACGTGCTTGCAGAGTGCGCCTTCTATTGCTGTTGCGGGTAAATCTGTATCTGCGAGCTTCTTGCTTGGTGCAAGGCCATGCCTGCAGCACAAATGCACATCCTTGTCCGCTTACACATGATTTCTGCTGAAGAAGAATGAAGATAGCAGGCACCTTATGTATGCCAGCCATGTGCTGTACTTGGTTTGTAGCGGCTGGAAGGACTTGTAGCTGAATTTAAGCTTAAAGCCAAGTCGTGTCAATGCTGTAACATGCAATGTGTCTGCACAAGATACTGCAACGCTTGTACACACCAACACACAGCAGTTGCGGCAGCAGTCACTAAAGTCACAGTTGTACAGGTCTGTTGACACTTACGTCTTTCAGAATACTTCTGCAGCGACTTGTTGATATCTGTGTGCAGTCTTGGCATCGGACGGGATGTCTGCCATGACTATTCAAGGCTCTGATTCTGTATTATGGACTCTTTCACATCCGCTGCGTGCTCCTGTGCGGCTGCAACCATGGGTCCCCCTGGCAGCATTACATTGACAACCCAAGGTGCTGTGCACTGTTGATGCTGCATGAAGAATGCACGTGGGGATCATGAGACAGGAACTCTGTATTCCCCGGTCTGCAGACTGTATAGTCGGTCGATGCACTAATATGTAGCAGGCCAGATGGGCAATGGGGTGGGAGTGCACTGCATCAAAAACAACAGGTACAGCTGTGAACAGGCTCTGCACCTGTTGAACAAGTTTCTGGTTGAGGAACCTACTTCACTTACCTTCTCTGAAGATGATCATGTCAGATCTCTTATCATGTAGCACGTTTGCACTCTCCAGCGCCCAAGTGTCCTCCGAAACTGGTTTTCTTGGCCAATCCAGCAGGCACACTTACAAGCTTGCAGACTTGTTGCTGCTCTTCTTGTTGCTTGCTGTTGCAATTCACTGTCTGAGATCGTAGCACGGTCGTAAGGCATATAAGCATGTTCAGTAGAGGCTATATACGTGCTCAATCTAGATGGAGTGCACTCGCTTGACAAACTAGACTTCGCAGCTGGACAGATCTGGACATGTTGTCGGCCTCTCAAGCTGCATGCGCTTGCAACCGTAGTGCCATCGTGCATGTTACCACGTACAAAGACACGATATGATGTTTGAAGGATGCGAAAGGCTGCGATGTTCTTTGAGGCACAAGTTGTGCTGCACAACGCTCTCACATTGAGGTAGTACACAACCGCAGCACCTCTGACCTTTGATTCATAGTTCTTCAAACACATATTAAAGAAGCGTGCGGAGCAGGCCAGTAGTTCAAGCGAGAACTGTTCAAAGTGAAACCCTGCGGTGATCACCGCTCATGAGTACAGCTCGCAAAACACCGAAGAGGCTGGTGGCTGATCGTTAACACCAAGCACATAGAAATGTCTAACGTGATGATGTTGTCGCTCGCCAGTTCACAGACCAGCCGAAGAGATCTTTCACCTGCGGTACCTCATGCCAAGTACAAGCTGTACAGTACACCGATCTCCGGCAAACTCATGTTAATGATTGTACGTGCAATCAATTTGTCATAACGAAGGCTGGTTGCAGGCTACGTGGTGCTGTTTGCTCTACACGTTGGGCCTTAGCGACGCAAGCCGTGACAGCTTAGCAGAGCTTGGCACAAGCTTGCTGCCAGCTTGCAGGGCTTGGGGCACATCCTAAGCCTGATGCCATGGCCTCGTTTGCTAAGCCCGGCATCTTAGTAGACCCTTGCCAGGAGCTTGGTGGCCTTAGCACTGCTGCTAGGCCCTTGGCATCCCCTTGGGCTGGGGTTAGCTAACTAAGGAGGACCCAAGGGTACTAAGCCCGCGAAGGTAACCAAGGGTGCACGAGGGTTCGGACGCCAAGCCCCCCTCGGCCTAGTGAAAGTTTGACTCATGCAGCAAAGTGAAAGCAATGCTGGTGGATGAAAAAGCAATTGAACTAAAATGATGATGAGTATGCGCCTGGCGCACACAGCCTCGCCACGTTGGCAACGATTGGCCCAATCATCTTTCAATGTCAGCATTTTTGTTAGATCGTTTCGGCATCTGATGCCATAGTATGCAGGGTGTCAATTTGAAATTTCAGGGCCGGCGGTGAAGTGCATCGCTGCCGAGTCGGGCCGCCACGGGCCCAGTGCCACCGGGTGCTCTTTAGTAGCCCCTGTGCAGTTATTACGGTGGTTGCTGTGCAGCGAGTGCCGTAGCATACATGATTCCGCGCTGTGTCATTGAAAACATGTACGGGAAGTGCGGCAGTCATGATCGCAGGCATCACCGAGCGCCGCTGCCACCGCTAGCGATGAAGTTCAGCGAACGACAACCGTCCTCGTTGGCTAGCGGCGTGTAGTTTGGCCGTTCTTCTTTTGTGATGCAAAGTATACAATAGAATTATGACAAATGTCACATGGCAGACAGGTAGACTTGCCTCACCGTGAGGTAGGCCGACATAGCGCAG
>LWCB01005541.1:0-18257 GCA_001630525.1 Coelastrella sp. M60 | reverse complement strand
TATCAAACACCAAATACTGTTCGTATCCCTCGCAGTTGAGAGTTTATTGCATGGATACTGCAACTGTTCTGCCGCGCGAGGCTTCAAACCAGCCAAGGCCAGCTTCTGGTGAACAAGCCAGGCTGTTGAGGTGAAGTAGAAAAAATCACAAGCTCAATTCTTGGAAGCGATTTCAGCGCTTGCAGCTCTGCCAGGCGCTTCACACTTCAGTGCTGTGACTCCTCGACTCCTTGTTATTGTGAGTGTGCATGTTCGCGTGAATGAAGGCCCTGTCCTATGCAGCCGTTGTTGAACCAAAAGCTACACTTGTCAGGTGTCTTGACTCTGCAACCCCTGTAACCCGGCAACTGTGATAGAGGGTTGGCTCGTGCGGCAAGGTCAATGCAGTGCTGCCTGATAAGGACAGGCAACAGGTGCTCCTACCAGGGTGTTGAGTAAGTGTACCCAGTAAGTGTGTCTTAGGGTTTCTGCCTACTGGTTTGGCGATGCAGATGTACAGGTCATCTCCATCGACCCCAATTTCCTATCATAAGTATTACAGTATTGAAAACCTAGCCATGCAACATACAAGATGCTGCAACATACAGTGTCTGTGTTCTCTTCAAGTAAACAATGTTGACTTGCAGCTGGATGGTGACTGCAGCTGGGTTCAGAAGCACAACTCCACGTTTGTATGACACAGCTCTGGGTGGCGGCCTCAGTGCATTGAATACAGCTGTATTTGCATCTTACATGTTGCATGACCAACTTTGTTTTGCAGAGTGGGTGTTGCTACTACTAATACAGTGTACAATACAGAATATGTTGTAACCACAAGTTGCACTTGCAGGCAAACTACTCCTCCCCCGCCACCCAGAAGAGGGTTGCAGCATTCTCAACAAATCACAGTAGTGCCAGAGTCAATCGTCCTTGTGCAGATCCCATAAGCACGACCCCTTGGCCTAGCTTGCTGTTGATCTGACCATCAGTCCTGCAACACTGCTGCTGCTGCTGCTGCTGGTCCCCCTCAAACAGCATGACACCCACAGACAGCACATCATCACCACTGTCAGCTGCAGTTGCCTGCATCAGCTGCTGACCTGATACGATATCCCAAACACCAACCACACCTGCTACTGCTGCTGCTACGCATACACCATCACATGCTGCAGCCAGCACACCATTTGCAGAAGGCTGCTGCCGCTGCCTCAGCTGCTGCTGCACGCCAGCAAGGAGAGCTGAGCCCGGTATGAGCGACCCTGGTTGCTGCAGCAGCAAAGGCCGCAACTCCAATTGCTGCTGCCGCTGCTTGCTCAACAGCTGGGGTCTACGTCCGCCTCCCGTTGCTGCAGGTGGCGTCACTGCTGCAGTTGTACCGTCCTCTCTAGTTGCCATCAACGCCAGCAGCAGCAAGACAACATCAGACTGCTGCTGCTGCTGCCGTCCATCAACATCGCGACTCATCACCTTGTGTGGCAGTCGCGGTAGCAAGGGGAAAAGACTGTGTATGTTGATATCAGGGGAATGCACTGCAATGATTTGCTGCTGCTGGTTGACATCCCATACAGCAACAGACCCCTGAATGCAGCATCCTACCAGCAAAACACGTCCATCACCACTGCTGCTGCTGCTGCTGCTGCCAGGTTGCAGCATCAAGCACAGATCTGAGAAGTCCGGGAAGCTGATCCCCCTATATGCTGCTGCTGGCAGCACTACATTGCTAGATTCGTCTATGCAAGGTGTCAGTAGCCCTCGCTGCTGCTGTGGCGGCTGCTGTATAGCTGTGCTGCTGCTGCTGCTGCTGGGATGTACCTTCCAGACACATGCAAAGCCAGCTGCTCCTGCTGCAGCCAGTAACCCACTGCGGCTACAAAGTGCCAAACAAGTGACTGCTGCAGTTGTACGCAAATGCTGTACCACTGCAACACTGCTTTGCTGCTGCTGCTGCTGCTGCGGCTGTGGCTGAGTTTGTGGACAAGCTGCTCGCAAGCAATAGATGTTCACTCCATGCTGCTCAGTCGGTTCTGGACTAGCAGCAGCAGCAGTAGCAGCAGTGGCAGCAGTCCGTGCTGCGGCTCTATGTCCCAGAAGAGTTTTCTTCTTGCCTGAGCTGTGAGTTAACGACCTTAGAGAAGCTTTACTACGACCCGTACTAGCAGTAGCAACAGCAACACCAGAATCACCTTGGTTCTCAGCTGCATTGAGCCCAGCAGCTGCCGTAACAGGTGTTACTGCTGCTGTTGGTGATGAATTTGCTGTGTTCTGTGGGCTGTTGCCTGCAGAATGAATCCTGAGAGTGCATACCGCAACCAAAAACAGGTCTGAACCAGCTGCACCTGGGTATGCTGCACTACTGCTGCTGCTGGTGGAGTGCCTGTGAGCTGGCCAAGGCAACATCTGCATGCCAGCCGCAATAGAGGCTGGGCTAGGGTTTGCAGCAGCAGCAGCATCCAGTTGTGCCAGACAGCCTAATTGTACATTGACAGACCCCTCCTGCTGCTGCTGCTGCTGTAAGTTGAGGCACAGCAGCTCAAACTTACTGCGGACACTGTCCTGCTGCATGATCACCAGACACTGCTGCTGGCCTGTAAGTAATGCAACTACTGGCAGAGTGACATCTATGGACATGACACGCTGTTGATGCTGATGCAGTTGGAAGCTGCTGCTGGGCCAATCACTTACAACAGCAGGAGATATTCTGGGTGAACCTTGCTGTTGGTGAACATCCTGCTGCTGTGAATCAAGAAGCTGCTGCTGTGTATCTTTATCATCTTGCTCAACCATGACTGGTAACTGCTGCTGTTGCTGCTGCTGCTTGGATCCAGCGTCAAATGGTGTATCTGCTGCTGCTGCTTCTGTCTGGAATAGCTGCTGTACTACACTCACTTCACACCTTGCTGCTGCTGCTGCTGCTGCTGCTGCAGTTGCTCCCAGCTCTTCTGCAGCTGATTCTGGTACAGCCGGCGACTCTGCTACCACAGAACCCAACAGGTACAGCTCACTGCCAAACATACCTGCATCATCAGCAGAATGAGCAGCAGTGGCTGTGGCAGCAGCAGCAGCAGCTTCTGGAGGTCCTGGACCCCCACTACAAGGAGTGCCAGGGACCATCTGACAAGCTGAAGGGGTGGCAGCAACGACTGCTGTTGCTGTTGCTGCTGCTGCTGCTGCTGCTGCTGCACCAGTCATCCAGTCTGCTGAGGTCTGTAACACCTGCTGCTGCTGCTGCTCTAGTGACCTGAGAGGTGTAGACAGCAGCAACGTACCTTGCTGGTCTGCTTTTTGCTTTGACTCATCTGTTATGTGTTGGTGGTGATGGTGGTGTTGCTGCTGTTGAGGACTGAACGAATTTGGCTTGCTTACATCCATGTGTACTGTCCTATGCAAGTGCTGCTGCTGCTGCTGCCTATTCTGCTCCTGCTGCGGCTGGTGTCCATGCCGCTGGGCCCTATCATCACATCTCCTCTGCTGTTCATACCCTGCTGCAAGCGGTGAGTGCGTAGCAGTACGAGGGCTGAACAAGTGCTGCAATGTGCTGCAGGGCCTGTTGCTGGCAGCTGTTGGAGGAGCAGTTCCAGCTCTGAAACTACCTAACCCAGCTGCTTGTGACTGAGCATCAGTGAAGGTGTGAGCTGGATGTAGCCAGAGTTGCTGTTGACACTGCAGGATATCACTCTGCTGTTCCTGCAGCTGCAGTGGACGTTGTTGGGATGTCTTTGCGACCTGCTGCTGCTGTGCAAGCCTACTCGCTACCTGCGGCAACATACGTCTGCGGCCACCATACTGCTGAGGACGATGCTTACTGCGTTGCTGCTGCTGCTGTAGACCACTCTGTTCTGGTTGCAGCTGTCGTTGATGAGCAGCTGGCTGCTGTTTGCTGTTTGTTGCTTTCCATGGCAAGAGCTGCTGTTGCTGCTGTTGCTGCAGAAGGCTTTTTGGCTGTTTGGCAGCATCAGTGAGATCTCTTGTGTCTTTGTCGCGTGCGCCTGCTGTTGTTGCTTTTGTCAATTCCGCCCTTGATCTGGGGTGAATGGTGTTGCTGTGCTGCTTGGGCTCAAGACGCAGCTGGTCATGTTGCTGATGTTGTCTGTGCCATTGATCTGCTGCATCAGGCCCGAGCGGTGAGGTTGCTGTACTCTGCTTTGGTTCCTGGTTCTGCTGCTGCGAGTACTGCTCTTGTTGATGTTGCTGGGCTGGAGGGAATGTGCTTGATTGGTGCTGCTGCTGCACATGGGCATTCTGCTGATTCTGGCTTGAGTCGCATGCAGCGCAGCGGCCTGGCTGATTTGCGGTGATGACATCTACATCCTGCTGGTGACTCGCTCTATCGATGTACAGGTGGATTGCCTAGGGATGCAGCATACAGGTTGCAATGTCAGTGATGAACTTGCAGAATCACTCAGCCTGTGGACTAAGTGCTGAAGTGGCTGGAGTAGCCGCATGCCCTGCCAGCATGGTTGCTGGTCACAGTCATAACCTACCTGTTTTATGATATTCAGCATTTGTTGCTTGCGAAGTAGCTCTGCGGCAGTGTCTCCGGGTTGGGCTCCATACTGCAACCACAGCTCTGTGTTTTGATGTTCTGGCTGCATCCTGCCGACAGCCACTAGTGTTTTGATCGGCCAACGACACACTATCACTCTTCAACAACTGCCAGGATGTCGGGGATGCTGAAACTGTGCTGCGAAACTGCGTCCCTTGATGTGGCAAGTGTGGCCTGAGAACGAAAAGCCTTCCTCCTTTTACCATGTGGCAATGTGTCGTCACAGCATGATGAACAGAGTCATCGCACTGATGGAGGGGGTCTCGTCCTTGAGCTATACTCCCCTTGCTGTCAGTGACAACCGTGCGGAGCGATTCAAAGTGTGTTGTTTGCAGAGCAACCCTAACAAGCATATGTGGCTGCTGTGAATGTGTCAAACAATAATAGCATTGCATGCGTGTTTTGCTCTTCAGCTCAACAGTTTTCTGTAACTGTAGTGTACGGGCATGTGACAGGCGTGCTGCGCCTGTTGCTCAGTTGCGCCAGCATCACTTACGCGCAGGAGTGCGCTGAGCTAGTTTTGGACTGGATGTCCCAGTCTTTTATGGCATGCACATATCATACTGGTATGCAACACCAATGGAGGCCTACTTCATAGGAGGGTTGCATACATTGCACCTACTGGACATCACTTTCCAGGGCCTGCAGCGGCTAAGACTGCATTCCCATTTGAATTGTATGTCAACTGAGCTGCACATGGTTGCAAGTCGCAGCACATGCAGTTCCATTACAAGCACCACAGACACCTGAATATGCTACTCAGAAGGAGACGCGGCAACGCCCTTACAGCAGCAGCCGGATCATGCCGAGAAGAGGTAGATTATAATACAATCACGCTCTCAGCAGCGTCAGACACCAACCAACTGGCTGCACATGCGCTACACCGACTGCAGTGCTAGTGCACTATGTAATGTTTATGCCTGCTAGCCTCCAGTCACAAAGCTGTGATCGGTGCTTCGGCCCTACACAGCCTTCCCGCAGGCAATCGACATTGCATAAACAGACAACGAGGCAGCTTTTGGCACAAGCAAACCAAAGGGCGTTACAAGGATACTGTTATATCAGGAGCATCGGGTCATTAGCCTCACACAGATACTGCCGGGCCACTGTCATCGCCAGAATATTGAGTGCAGTACAGGTGGTGTATTCCTGTCCGCGCACAGTCTCTAGCACCCGGCGTGGCCTGCAATTGTCCCGCCATGCCAGCCAGGGACTTGCCCTCTCTCAACATGGTGAAGGGTGCCAGGATAGCTGTCATTGGGAGTGGTATCACCGGTTTATCAAGTGCATGGTTGTTGCACAGGTTAGCACCGGTCCGCGCAATCGCACTTCGTGGTAGAAAGGAACCACGGCCACAAGCGGGCAGTCAATGTTGACATGTCGCCACAATGCCCGTGCACCAGTCAATTACTTACCAAAGGTTGTAATCCACCCGTAGGAGTGGCGCCGATGTGACCTTGTTTGAATCGGAAGAGACATGCGGGGGCCATACACTGACAGACACCACTGGACCCTACCCAGTTGATCTAGGATTTCAGGTCCGTATACGGGCGGTTGCAATGGCATATGTCTCCAATTGCTGCGCTTGACCTGCTCATGGTGCAAGGGCCCCATCAGCCATACTGCATTGCATCAGGCAGCAACAAGCACAACAGTACACATGGCATCAGGTGCAAGGGCCCCACCAGCTACGGCACTACACTTTCAACTGCAGTGTCGTGTGCCCGATTCCATGCTGGCAGTATCATCAGCAAATGCTCGTGTAACATACCTTCATGGCAGGAATCCAAGCAGACACAAGCTCTGCGCAGTAGCGAGCAAGGGCGGCAATCATGGATTGCAGCAGGTCTGCTCAGCTCATTGGCTCTGTTATCGTGTCTTCTTATCACTCTTCACCATTAAGCATTAATAACCTGCACTGCATGCAGGTGTACAACTTGACAACTTATCCAAACATGGTTGGGTTTCTGGAGGAACTTGGTGTTGACACTGAGCCCTCTGACATGTCCTTCAGTCTATCGATGGATAGGGGCAAGCTAGAGTGGGCCAGTCATGACCTGAGCACTATCTTTGTACAGCGCAAGAATCTTGTCAGCCCCAGCTTCCTGAGGATGGTGTATGATGTGGTGCGCTTTGGCAGAGAAGCCCCTGAGGTACGAGTACTGCTGTCTGTGTCTACAGTTTGGCCGAAGTGGTGCTTTTCACCAAGTTGCGCACCTGAAAGTGTTCCTTAGAGCACAGAGGAGGTGCAGCTGTAACCAGCATATCCTGTTGAGATTGACCGTTTCCTGTCTTTGAGTCAGTTGCAAGTTTTGACTGTCAATGTGTGGATATTTAACAGCGGCATGAACAAGCAGCACTGATGGTATGTAAACAACCAGTGGTGCTATCTCTGCTGTGTACCTTTCTTGCCAACATGGCATGAGCGTCATCTTGTGTTATGTCCTGCAGGTGCTGGATCCATCTCTGGCTCACATCTACCGGGACATGACCCTGGGGGAGTACCTCCTACAGAAGGGGTACAGTGAGGGCTTCAAGTACAACTATGTACTGCCAATGTGTGCTGCTGTATGGAGTGTACCGAACGCAAAGGTGAAGTTAACGCACAACAACATGTTCCTGTGAGACATCATGTCTGAAAAGCGTGACTGTTGGGAGCTTTGGCAGTGATGAGAAATGACAAGGGACAGCACTTCGTCCATGTCTTGGTCATGCTGTGGGTGGTGGATGTTGCCGCTGACTTTGTTTTATGGGGTCTGCTGTTCGTCAGGTGCTGGCGTTCCCTGTGGGCATGCTGATCAGGTTCTGGGTAAATCATCACCTGCTAGACTTGTTTCAGAGGCCCTGCTGGAGGGTTGTAAAGGGAAGGAGCAAGAAGTATGTGGACAAGGTCCTGCAAGGTATGGTGGAGGGATGATCTAATCTAAGCGTGGACAGACATGTTTTGTCAACAAGCCAAGGGCTTCATGTGGCTGATAGCTCTACAGCTTGAGTACATCACAGCGTGAAGTACACGATAGTTGGTCCAACAGGATATACTTGTTTGACACTTGCGTAGTTATGTGGTTGGTTGCAGGATTGATGTTTGAGGTGTTGCTCAGCACCTTGCTTTTACTTTATTGATGCAGAGTTGCCTGATGTGCGTACCAGCACACCAATCGCATCAGTTCAGCGCAGCAGCCAAGGTGTTGTGGTCACTACTGCAGCTGGAGAGTCTATCACATATGATGCCGTGGTGTTGGCAACACATTCTGACATCAGCCTGCAGCTGCTGGGCCAGGGTGCTACAGCTGAAGAGAAAGAAGTGCTAGGAGCAGTCCCCTACAATGACAATGACGTCTATCTGCACACAGATGAGACCCTGATGCCCGTGGACAAGAGAGCTTGGGCCAGCTGGAACTTCTTGGTGGGTTGGACAGTCAATGCTGGAGCTGTGATGGTACATATATGCAGTGATGATTGATGTGGGAGGCCCTCACCCCCTTGTGTTGAGGCTGTGTCAGCCACTCATATCATGTAGTAGCTCAGTGCGTGTGTGCACGAATCGCATGGCCAGAGCTGTCAATACCTGCTGTCGGGGTCTGAATCCCAGCCGCTGAATCCACATGCAAATCCCGCATGTGCTGTCATGACCACCTTGTCATGCAATCCTGCAGGGGTCCACAACAGAGTCATGTGATGCAGACAGTGAGGCAGCTGTGACAGTGTCCTACTGGCTCAACAGGCTGCAGCATCTGCCACCAGAGGCACCTCAGATGTTCGTGACCCTCAACCCACCACAACCACCAGCAGCGGACAAAACCATCAGGAAGCTGAAGCTTGCACACCCTGTGTACAGGTAACTGGCAGCTGCACCATAAGAGTGTACCTAGAGCAGGGCATCCGCTACCAGTATAGGGTTGGTGTGATTTCAGAGCAGTGATATATAAGCTCCCAATATTAAGCTTCCAGTCATTAACGATGTTGGTGTCTGTCAAGCAGCGGCAAGGATACTGTAGGGCTTGATTGAGGGTTGCTATCAACTACTAGAAACAGTGTATGTTTACTGTGTGATGCAGTTCTGAGTCCTATGCTGCTCAAGCCCGGCTTCCTTCAATCCAAGGTACTGGTGGAGTGTACTTTGCTGGTGCCTGGGCAAGTTACGGTTTCCATGAGGATGGCATCAAGGCAGGAGTGGCTGTAGCAAAGTTGTTGGGTGCAAGGATACCCTGGGGGAATGGCATTGCCACCAGCCCAAAGATGGGTGCAGGAGATTTGCTGTGGCTGGCACTCTTTGACAAGTGAGCAGAAGTTGTGTGCTGTATCATGTTATAGACCAGCTGTTGTAGCTTACAATGACTTCGGCACAATATATCTGGTTTACAGAGTGCAGCAGGTTCCAGCAGCTGAAAAGGTTTGATATGCAGGGTTGTGTCTGAAAGGAGCGCTTGATGGCCTGTTGTCTGCTGTAGGTTTGCCCGTGCATCTGTCACTGTTGGCCGGCTGCGTTTGATCCTGCCTAATGGTGAAGAGCGACACTATGGAGGAGCAGATGACACTGTGCCAGCACCTGTGCCACAAGGTATGCTTGCGGTGGTGATGTCTCAGCAGTTTACAGTGGCCCATTGGTGACCACAAACATGTCTCTTACACCAGGCTGCACAGCACATAACTTTGTTCTGAGGATCCGCCACTGGTCCTGTGCTGTGGTAGCTTGATGCCCTGTGAGAGCAGTGTTGTATAGTGGTCATTCGGGTGTCAACTGTTCTTCTTGTACTGCCTTCAGGTGATGAGTGGCGTGGTCTGCCAGCGCGCCGTGCCACTGTCCGTGTCATCAAAATGGACATGTTCAGGAAGGTGGGTGAGGAGCTGACATGTGGCCAGCAGTAATGCTATGATGCCTTCCTTATCGCACTTTCCCTGCCATATTTGTAGCTCAGGAACAAGGCACTGCTATGTAGCAGTGACTTCGGATGTTGTGGTTTCAGTGACACCAAGGGGGCGATGAGTAGTAGGAACCAAGTGTGTGCATCTGCTTGCTGCTGTATGCAGATTGTCCAGCGCACAGATGTTGGCCTAGGTGAAGCCTACATGGATGGTGACTTCCTTGTTGATGACTTGGCTGGGTTCATGGCCATCATGGTGGCTAATGCTCGCAACCTGGAGGGTCAGAAGGGACTACTGGGGGTGGCCAACTGGTTGAATGACAAGCTGCTGGCTGCAGCACATGCACAGCGCAGCAACACACGCGAAGGTAAGACTGTACACCACTAATTCACGACTCCCTGAACGTTTGTGAGCTCCTCCTCGTGGCACACTATGCACACGTAGCAGCTGCCTCCGCAAAAAGCATGCCTAGCAGCTTCTGCACATGTGGCTAGGTCAAGACGGTGGCTTGAAGTAGCACATGTTTGAGTTGTCCAGGTTCTCGTAAGAACATTGAGGAGCACTACGACGCCGGCAACGCCATGTACTCCTTATTCCTTGATGAGACCATGACCTACAGCGCTGGCATCCACACCAAGGACCAGGAGGGTGACTTGAAGGCTGCTCAGCTGGCAAAGCTTGATGTGGTGATTGCTGCAGCTGATCTGGGCCCAAATGATCATGTGCTGGAGATTGGCTGTGGATGGGGCAGTTTTGCAATCAGGGCGGCTTCAACAACTGGCTGTCGGTGGGTTAGTGGGCATGCTGCAGGATAAGCTTATCAGCTGCTCTGGTGGAATGTCCTACTTGGTGTCCAGTACTCCTCATATCTTCCAAGCATTAGCTCATGCACAGTGGGCCCAATCACATCGAGTTCTGCTGGGCACTGAGCATCAGCATGATAGGGTTCTCAAAGCTTGAGGATGTGTAACCCTGCTATAGTGCTTGGGCTCTTGATGAGCTATTGCTGATGGCGTCGTATCTGCTGCTCACTGTTGATGTGTGCACCTCTTGCTGTTCAGGGTGACTGGTTTGACTCTGAGCAAGGAGCAGCTTGCTGAGGCGACTGCTCGGGTCGCAGCTGCAGGACTGAGTGACAGAGTGAAGCTGCTCTTCTGTGACTACAGGTGGGTAGGGGGGGGGGGTCAGCTGAAGACTGTGCTGTACATAAAGCATGATCTGCCAGCACAATGTGACATGTTGGGTTGATGTCACTTTGTGCAGCAGCTGTAGCGCTGCAGCAGTGCATGTGTTGTTTATGGTGTCGCACCACATCAGTGCAAGCATCACATGTTCTTATGAAGGTGGTGGTGATAGAATTTGTCTTGTGCTGATGGTCTGTTCCTCCAGGGACTGTCCTGGTCTTGGTACCTATGACAAGGTTGTGAGCATTGAGATGATTGAGGCAGTGGGTCATGAACACCTGGTCAGCTACTTCAAAACAATCAATGCAGCTCTCAAACCTGGAGGGAAGGCTGTTATTCAGGTAATGACACTGTAAGCTCTTTGATATACAAAGTATACTGTATCTGCAATTTTTGGCATATTCATTGTCATTGGGCTTTGCCATTTGTTGTGCTCTGTGGTAAGTGTATGGCACAGATACATCAATTAAGTGTCATCATCAGCCTGCAGGAGATGGGCTGTGTGTTTGTTACAGGATGGCTGCTTCAAACTGGTTGTTGCTTGCTGTTTATGCCTTCAGGTTATTGCACAGCCTGATGAACGGTATGAGCAGTACTGTCGCAGCAGTGACTTCATTCGTGAACACATCTTCCCTGGAGGCCACCTGCCCAGTATGGGGGCAATGGTGGAGGCAGCACGAGATACACAGCTCTCAGTCACTGCAGTAAGGTGAGGGGGAAAGGGTGAAGGCTAGGGGGACTAGTTCGCTTGTGTTCATATGGGTGGCTTGGGGGTAGGTATGAGAAGGCAGTCAGCAGGCAACGCTGCAATGAGCAGTTTTGTGTTGCAATGATGACATTTGACATGCTGATGTGCTCAACCTTGTGTGTGTCTTCAGGGACATTGGTCCCGACTATGCCGTTACCCTGAGAGCCTGGCGCCAGGCATGGAATACTGAGAAGTCTAAGATCATGGCCCTGGGATACAGTGAGAAGTTCTGGCTGAAATATGACTTCTACTTTGCATACTGTGAGGCAGCATTTGATGCCAAGTACATTCATGACTTCCATGTCACATGGAGCAAGGCTGGGGACAATGCTGGTGTGGCTGGCAGTGTCAGCAGCAGCAGCAGTAAGAAGGGTGTGACTGTTGATGCGTTGGGCGTTACTGGAGTGATTGATGCTGCTGGTGTCACTGGATGGGTCAAGCAGGAGTTGCCTGCAGATTCAGGCACACAGGTGACGCGAATGCTGTTTTTGAGATTCAGTTGGTTTGCTTCCTTGTAGAACAGCAGGAGAGTGCTGTTGTCAGGGTGTATTTGCCGGGGTGATACCTTGTCATCATAGCATCATCAGTCTGTGCTATCACCAAAAGATTGATGTTTGATCTGCTCCGACATATACTTGTGTTTGTGTGTACTGTTGCAGGTGCTGCTAGCGATCTACTTCTTTTTGGCTGGGTTGATTGTTCAGCGTCAGCCGCTGCTGTGGGTGATGCCCATCACATCATCCTGCTTCGCACTACTACATGTGATCATCAGCACAGTCAGCCGCTGGAGCAGCGCAACATACAACAGAATGACACCAGCAGCACAGGCCTGGTTCTGTTCAGCTGCCTGTCAGTTCGTTTTCAGCTTGGTGGCATCAGCTGCTGCGTTGCTGCTGCTGGTCAGCCAGCCATGGACTCATCTGCAACTATCACATACCATGGATGCCACCACTGCCCATACACTGGCACCACTTGAGGGCGTTGTTCAGCCCTTGCTGAAGAACATCCTGTCATCAACAGCATCGACGTCAAGTGATGTTCATCAAGCGCAGCTCCAAGGTGCCGCCACCCTGATGACCTGTGCAGCAGCAGGATACTACGCGTTCAAACTTTGGGTGCTGGTTCGTGGTCGCACAGTGCAGCAGCGGTCTCTGTTGGCCGTCCTGCAATACACTGTGCTGCTGATCCTGTACAGTGTGACCAGCTACAAGGGCAGTCACAGCAGTCTGCTTGCTGTTGCGCTGGTGTCTGAGGCTGCTGGTGTGCCTTCCGCTGCTGGTGTGATGTGTGAGCTGTGGGGTAAGGGGGGCAGCAGAATCAGGAGGATGTGGAAGATCATGGAGTGGGCGACATTCCCGGTGTTTAGGTAAGTGAGAAGGTCCACAGTTTGATGATGAAGATCACGATCATTTGCGCGCACAGACTTGCATTGTCCTTCACAGGATGTGATGCATTGTCTTGTTATCTGCCAGTGGTTTGCCTCAATCAGAAGCAGGCCTTCAAATATATGTTTTATTGAGTGTGTTTGCTGCAAGCGTTTGCCTTCTGCTTGCTTGCTGGTGGAGGTCTATGTACTTATCTGCATGAAGCCTCAGCAGTCAAGTTGCCCCTGGTGTGTCTTACATGCTCCTTGTTTCCTTTCTCCCCTGCTGCAGGTTTGTTCCTCAGTTGTACCTTGGTGTCCTTGTTGCTGTGAGCCCCGGTGTGTTTGGTGAACACAGCAGTCTGTTCCTGAGGTGGTACTGGGCGGCTGCAGTGGTGGCAATGATGATCTGTCAGATCACCAACCTGGCAAAGGCTCGCAGTGTCTACAGGGTCAACAGCAATGATGGCAAAGCGGAATATGGAATAAGTGCAAGATGAGATGTTGACTGTTTCGGCTGCAAGCAGCGATATGCTTGCTGCTCAGATGACAAGGAATGACACATGATCACATTTGCCGGGGTGTTGTTTCACGCTGCTATGCATGCTTACAATGAAAAAGCGGCCATGCATCAGTAGTCGGAGTTTCATTTCCGCATCTGATGCAGCTCGGCTGCTTATACTGTGTTGGCATTCAACACGCTTGGTCTGATTGCAAGATCAGGATACAAGAAATGCAAGCAGGGCAATGTGTTTTACCACCTCTGTGGTGCTTTCAAGGCTGCTGTTGCAAACATGTACAATGATGTGTACATAATGCAGACCAATTGCTTCCGCTGTGTCATATACATACTGTTGTATCAGCAGGAGGGTATTCTGCTGAGGGTTGCAAGTTTGCTTCATGAAGAGTGACAGGGATCAGGTACTGAGCATCAAGAGCTTGATTGGGCATATTGCTGATAGTGTTGCGTGATTGTAGTTTGTTTTAAAAGAGTATATCGCCAAGCTTAAGCCTATCTGCTGCAGTTGTACATCCTATGTTACATTGGCCTGGGGCAAGACGGGTGATGTTGCTCTTGCAACATCTGTTTGCTTGACGTTTCAGGAGTTCAGCTTTATGATATCAACATATCATGTTTTAGCTTTGTTGCTGGCACGCTGAGGTGCAGTGCTGGAAGCACACTCTGTACTCAACACAGGTTATAGCTGTGCTCTCATCTTGTTGTACACAATGCAGAATATGTTCCTGTTGCTGGGATCACACACATGTTTGTGTCACCTTAACTGTTTACTGGCAGTTCTGGTCTCTGATAGCCAGTGGGTTGGAAAAACTTGTGATGGATATGCCCTGCAGATCATCTGCAGGCTGCAATTGCAGATACTTTATGCACATGCCACATTTACTGGGATGGCTCTGGGTACTTATCTGCTGGTTCCAACCACTGGGATATTGTTCTGAACCATAATGTTCACATCTGCTGGCAAGTTCTTTTCAGATATCTGTTTGTAATAGAAGTGCCTCACAAGCTGTGATGCCACACGGCATCTTGTTGATGAGTTGCAAACCTGATTATTGGAGATTGTTCTCGTGTGCACTGCAGCCAATGCGGTTTTGAGAACTGTGCTGTGCTAAGTGTCTCACCTGCGATGGTGCAGTCAACCTGTCTGCAAGAGCGCAGTGCTTTGCACGCTCTTGATTGATAAGAAAGCCGTCAAGGCGTTGTGCACTGCTGCTTTGTTTCTTTGATATCTCTCTGGCCATACACAGAATGATTTAGCGCCAAGGTGGCATGGTCCTAATCCTGGGTTGCAAGAATCTGGTGCTTTTGGATATCTTGTGGTCTGACATGATGTAATAGCAGAAACAATCAAGTGAAGCTTAAGCATTATGGTTATTTGAACGTTGTGACCATATTCAACTTTGCCAAGTGTGTGTGGACTCCCCCCCAAGATCCTGGGGAGCTCATGCCTTGCTGCAGCATCTGCCTAGTTGGTTGCAACTGGTAGAAACATACTATCAAAACAGCCTTGATTTTGGACTCCTATCTGTCCTGTTGAAGTTGCTTGCAGTAAAGAGAAACATGCCACTGATCATGAGTACTGTGAAACACTTGATCACACTGTCCCTCTTCATAACAGGGCAGCACACAGACAAGACAAGCAGTAGCGACACCTACTAGGCAAACAGATCATCATGCAGTAGTCGATACATTCTCATGTCACGTCAGGAGCAGCATTTGCTTTTCAATATCAGCCAGCATTGCTTTCACTTTGCTGCATGAGCCAAACTTTCTTTCACCTGGCATGATGTCCTTGTACCATGTGTAGCAGCTATGTATATGTGACTAAAGATGACCCATATTCGGTGGTCGTAGGTGAGACACGATGGGTTCATGCTGCTGCACGAGCCAGTATCTTTGACACAATAGATTGTTTATGTGAAAGGAGATTTGGCTCATGCAGCAAAATGAATGTAATGCTGGCTGATATAGACAGGCAATAGCTGCTGCTAAGGGATTGTTTATGAGACGACATGGACTTTTTACCATGCCTAGCAATGCGTGCTGTGACTTTGAAAGTATTTTATGTATGGACTCTTGACCTGTAGTGTTTCGCAGTCTCTGTGAGACTGCTGATCATGCTTGTACTGAATGCCTCTTCGAGTGTGTCGGGGAGGCATGGATACCCAAGGGCCGAATGGCCGGAGTGGGTCTACTTTCAACTTTCAACTTTAGGCTGCCTACACATGGGACGTGTCCTGTACAGCAAAGGGCAATGCACACAATCAGGCAAGCAGAAGTGCTCTTAGATACCTGCCTTCACGGGTCATGGCTTCAAAAGTAGATTGCAAATGTCACTGCCCAAACAGCACCAAACCAACAATGGGCGGAGGGATCACAGCAAACAGAGGCGAAGCAAACAACAAACCAGGACAGCCATACCAGCCATGCCATGTCATGCCATGTCCCAGCATTTAAGTGCTGCCCCAGCATACAACTACTTCAAGTCCATACCTTGCCCCACTTGGAGGCAACGTCAAGCACCTACCGTGGCCGGCTCCCACAGATCTGCATTGAAATCTCCTTAAATCGTCCCAGAGTGACAGCTGAAACGCCAATTATGAAGCCGGCAACTTCGAACCCTTCATACCGACATGACACAACCACCAACGGCTTGTGAGTGCAGGGCATGCTGGTAGAGCAGGCAAGGCAATCAGCCCTGTCATTGCACCAGTGACTGCTTGTACATGCTATTGAACTGCTGCCAACACTCTCGGCGACGCTACGAAAGCCAAGCAAGAGGACAGCTGCTGTCTCCTGCGCTGCAGCTGGCACTACACTGTGTGACACACTGGGTGCTGTAGCTTGGTGTTGCCGCAAAATTTGCAGACGGTCTTCTGTTGCTGCTCCAGCTGCAGGACGAACTGGTTCTCTTGTAGTTGATTACAGGTCGTCGTGGGCCGAAGCCAACGACTAAGACTTTGTCGGGGGGCAGTGCCAATTAGGCGGGACAGAGTGCTTTCATCTGGCAGCATTCTAAAATAGGCGGGTAACCGACGTACGCACCATAACGACAACCGCGCACGGGAGGATCAATCCCAGGACGATGGTTTGAATGAACGTGACTTGTTTCGAAAAAAGCCAGCATTGCTGGCTTGCTTGAGCTGCGCTCACAAGCGTTTCTGTTCTTTTGACTTGATACACGGGGAGCCATGCACGGCTCACTTCAGCTGAGCTAACAGGGTATCTACAGAGCATCTGCACCAGTAATAAGAAATTTCCCAGCCAGGCATACCAAGTGCCCCGTTGACGCCACAGATCCGCCGTTTGACTCGTTACACAGGAGTCGTTCACCGGCTCACTTCAGCTGAGCTAACAGGGTTTGTTTGACTCGTTACACAGGGGAGCCGTTTACCGGCTCACTTAAGCTGAGCTAACAGGGTATCTACACCAGCCCTGAAATATTTCTCAGCCAGGCACACCAAGTACCCCGTTGGTGCCACCTTGTGTAAGCAATCCACCCCAAGCAAGCACAACACTGAGCCTATGCCAAACAACACGTGCATGACAGGGCGAGGATATGCACTGGTGAAAGTAGGTGGTTGCCTTCTCATTAGGCCAGGAGACCTGACCAGAAGACCCAGCATACACATGACCCAGCATACACATGAGCTCTTTGTCTAGGCCTAGACCAATCATTGAAAGTGTGCAACTAACAGACCTACACGACAATCATAGGACCCCCCCACCACCACCACCCCCTTTGCGCAGGGCTCAGCCCTTGCATCCGGACTGAGTCCCAGCATGATCACCCTTCCCCCCTAACCCACATATATGCAGAGGTATGATCAAAGTATGCATAGATATGAGAACAATGAGATAATCACACACAGGCTGCAAGAGCCTTTGCTTGCAGTCTCAGCCACCTCTCGGTGCCAAGACTATGGCATCCACCAAAGGCTCAAAGCACAAAACAGGGTGATGCCCAGCAACATGAGGCGTCCAAGCATCAGGTGCTGCACGCATGATGGAGAAACCAGTCAACAACAGACAAAATTTAGCCACTGCTTGTTGCTTCGCCTCCTCCAGCCACTGTGCTGCCAGTAGCTGCTCTTGTTGCTGCCTACGCTGCTGCACTTGCTGATTTTACAACATTTGTGCGGGGGTAAATGGTGCATGTTGCAAATAGCTGACAATACTGGGTTGATCAGGCTGCAGGACAGGAGTCGGCACTGCCTGCCTGGTTGTAACTCTATGCTCATTTGCTGCCCTCCTACCAACATCCATAGCATTCAATGCAGCCAAGCATATAACCTTCCACACCCCAGGATGCATGCGGCGGGGGCCTGGGGGTGGTGTGATGATGATGAGAATTTGTTACATGGGAGGTGGTCTCCTGCCAGCCTGTAGCCTGTCCTTTGACAAGCGAGCCAGGGCTGGAGACAGTCAATCCTCTCTGCGCAAAAGCGCTGATCAGTGAACCAACACTCCACCATCAAGCCTTGCAGACCGCATGACCAGTGAGCATCACCTACTCCGTTCTCAAACCCATGGTGGTGTTCATCATTCATTGACTCGTTACACAGGGGAGCCGTTCACCGGTTCACTTGAGCTGAGCTAACAGGGTATCTACACCAGCCCTGAAATTTTGCTCAGCCAGGCACACCAAGTACCCCGTTTTAGTTTGACTCGTTACACAGGGGAGCCGTTCACCGGCTCACTTGAGCTGAGCTAACAGGGTATCTACACCAGCCCTGAAATATTTTTCAGCCAGGCACTCCAAGTACCCCGTCGGTGCCACCTTGTGTAAGCAATCCACCCCAAGCCCGTGATGAGAATTTGTTACATGGGAGGTGGTCTCCTACCAGCCTGTAGCCTGTCCTTTGACAAGCAAGCCAGGGCTGGAGTACAGTCAATCCTCTCTGCGCAAAGGCGCTGATCATTGAGTCAACACTCCACCATCAAGCCTTGTAGACCGCATGACCAGTGAGCATCACCTACTCCATTCTCACACCCATGTACTCGGATCCCCCTCAGGTAACACAGCATGCATGCAATACAAGCAGTAGCAAACT
>LWCB01005539.1:0-18497 GCA_001630525.1 Coelastrella sp. M60 | reverse complement strand
AGGATGAGGGAGCGAAGGTGAGCGCACAGGAGAGAGAGCACATGAGAGAGAGGAAATGAGAGAGAGCAAGTGGGAGCACATGAGAGAGAGCACATGAGAGAGAGCACATGAGAGAGAGCACATGAGAGAGAGCACATGAGCAGGGCGGACAGGAAGCACATGAGAGAGAGCACATGCTAAGTCTACCCACGACCAGCCGGGCGTGCTGACTATGCACATGCCAGCCGCCTGGTGAATATTGTTGATGTGTGCACCAATCACATGCAGTACTCACCACTGCTGCAGCCTCACCGGCCTCAAGTTGATCATGAAGCTGCTCCTCAGCAGCAGCCTGCCTGCAGCGCGAGCACACACTGCTTATGAGAGAAAGGTAAGCGGAAGACTGCAGGCTGCAGGTGAAGTGCACAGCCAGCACAAAGACACAAGCATGCCTAGTCGTCAAATGCTTCACTCGTCCTCACCTGTTGACCGGTGCTTCGCTCTTAGCATCTGCAACGCACAGAAATATTGCTCTGAATCAACTGCCATCTGCTTGCCCACAGACACATCACTGCACACAACCTTGTTCAAAGTACTGCGCAAACAGCAAGCCATGTTCTGTGAACTCCTGCCACACCTGTTGGCAGCACCCCAAGGCCTGTGAACTGCACCCCAAGCATGACACAGTCCTCAGCCACCTGGATGTGCAGGTCACCGTTCTGCAGACAAGCACATCCAAAAAATAATACTTGTTCCGTTAGTTGCTTGGTACACTGCACATTCCAGCGTTCCACAATGCAGTGATTGACTGCACATTGAAGTGTGCAGAATAAAGATGCCATGCACCCAAAGGTGCCAGAAAACTCTTGTTGATAAGCCAACAGTAGCGGGGGGCGATTGCTCCTGTTGCCAGTGCCTACCTTGCAGATTGCCGTCTGTACAACACTGCTGAGTGCTTTGAGGCGCTCAACAACTGCAGTAAGACGCGGTCCTGCTGAGCTGAGATCGAGGTAGAATGGGCACAGGTTGTTCACTGTACGAGCAGCCACAAGGTCCTCGATCTCATGTGCAGTGCAGGGCTTGCCTATTGGCAGGTCTTGGACCAGACTCAATGAGGAGCCCTGCAGCAGCAGACAGTGCGGGCTGCTTGCAAAGAACACCGGCTGGGGATGTAGCAGAATATCCTTCTGCATCCAATGTGCCAATGGGCAACATAGCGGTTGCAATCAAGTGGCCCAACTTGGAGCAAGCATTCTCTGCGCACATACTCAAGCCGCTGGTGAAACCACATTGAAGTATGCCTGGGCAGACGCACCCTTGCTGTGAAGCACAGGAATGGCTTGTTTTCAACTTCATCTGAATCCGATGTTAGTACTGTCTTCTGTGTGAGCTTCACCTCCACGCTGTCTGCATCACTGCTGACTGCACTGCGGAGTGCCTTCAACAACAGGGCCACATCAACAGCAAAGGCTATGAGATTATAGTGCCGGCTCTGCAGCTTCAGAGTGTCTTGCTGGAACAATACGTCCTGCAGATAAGGACAATCAGACGGTGCTTTGATACAGCCGGGGGGAATAAAATGCAGCTTATCGTGACCGCTCCACTCACAGGTGCAAAAGTCACTGATACATTGGCGCCATCGGCCTCCAGCGGTGTTTGCACCAGAGATATTTCATTTGGTGACAGCAGCACGTGGCAGGACTTGCCAAACTTCTCAAGCGTTGGGAGAAAAGCTGCACGCAATTCGAGGTATGTGACATCAGCTGAGCAGATACCGTCGCGCTGTGGCCATGGCAAGGATACCCGCACAGGTGGGTACCTTTGCTCAGAGCATGAACGCCCTTTTCAGTGAATGCTGCTTTGAACTTCATGTTCGTCGGTAGAGGCTGACGCGATCAGTATACTACTGTAAAATGATAACTTCGTACTGTTCTCTATGTACACATCGTCCATTGCAGCACTCCGCGAGAGTTGATTTGAATATTCACGCGCCGCTGGTTTGACAGTCTAAGGCTGCGTCGATGGTTGAAGACGCCCATATGTCATCAATCACAAGTACAGCACAGCAGATACCTTAACAGCCGGCCGGTCTTGCTGTCAGCAGCTTGCTTGCTCGAAGACGTCAGACGACGTTACATCAGCACCAAGGCTGTACAACGTGGAGTTTACGTCCGCAATGACTGATTACTTATCTGGATCACGTATACAGCACTGTTACCACCAAGGTCACTCGAACAGCACAGGATTGAACCAATGTGGTCGTTGTTCTGAGGTGTGCTCGCGCTGAACAGTGGTTTAAAATTAACGCATCTATACAAATCAGCTGGTGGCCAGCAGTGACAAGGCAAAAAGCACTTGAACTCGGCGCACAAGCTCTGTGTTGTTGCCATCGCGTGCTTTGGTGGCTTCAGTTGGACAGAAAGCATGGTATACCTAACGAAAAGAGCGCTAGATGGGCTCAAAGCCTACCAGTACAAGGCTAGTGGTTATACTATGCTGGATAACTTGCACCGGCCCTTCCTGGACTGGGCTGCAAGCAAGTTACCCAAATGGTTGGCCCCAAACCTGATCACTCTTACTGGCACCTTCGCTTTGGTGGCTGCCTACCTAGCTGCCGCATACTACACCCCTGACTTCGAAGGTGCAACATCCTCCCTAGCAGGACACAACACAACAGCACCCTGCATGCAGTCTAGATGCTGGGTATGCCCTACTTAGTTACCTACAGGAACTACAGCAGGTGCCACAAGGAGATGAGTGACAGACACTCATGTGACGCACTGAATGTATGCTGCAGCTAGAGCTTACGCATGCAGTTTGCTTCTGTGCTGTTCTGCCCGTTTCCAGGTGACTTGCCAAGCTGGGTCCCCTTTTTCAGCGCAGCAGCGGTAGTGTTCTACACTATACTTGACTGCCTTGATGGCAAGCAGGCACGTCGCACAGGGACGTCCTCGCCGCTGGGTCAGCTATTTGATCATGGTTGTGATGCGCTCTCTGTCAACCTCCTGCTGGCGAACATTGCCTGCAGCTTGAGCATTGGCTGCGGCTGGGCGCATGCACTGGGCAATCTTGGGGTAAGATATGGTGGCAATGACTGCTTCCTGGTGCATTACGCACCTGCAAGCAGCTGAGTTTCATAATTTATGGTCTGGCAACATGCATATAGCAGCCGTGAGCTTGTCCAAGGCAAAGAAAAGTGCCAAGACGGGAGAACTTCCTGCTGTCCGCTCAATTCCTTGACTCTGTGCTGTTCTTGGTTAGGTGATGTTCATCTGGATCCTCGCTCAGTGGGAAGAGTATCACACCAGCCTCATGCTGTACGGCAATGAGTATTACGGAGTGTTGGAATGCAACTACACTCTGGCATTGGTGCATGTGCTCACATTCTTTGCTGGTCCAAAATTCTGGAGGGCCCCGCTGACAAAGTTTGTTCCAGCACTTGCAGGAGTCAAGTACCTGGGGCAATGGAGTGAGTGCACAAGCAAATGCAGACAGGAAACTTGTTGATTGATCCATGACCCCGCATGATCTGTTGCAGTGCACCTGTGCTTATGCTGGCTGTGTTCATGTTTGCTCAGAGCCATGCCAGGAGGAGTTGACCACCTGGCTCATTGCTTGATATTGGCGTCTATTCAGGAATGAATGAAGCCACCATTATCTTGATGATCACCCTTGGCTCTTACCAAGCACTGGGCAACGTAATACGTGTGTACAGATCAAACCCAGCTGAGCTCCCTGCCAAGGTGAGGGTCAGTGTGAGTGTGCATAGCGCATGGTTGTGGCTTGACTGTCCAGCCTAGGTGGACCCGTGAATTGCAGTGTTCAGCTGTCAGCTGCCTGGGCTGCTTGGTTCCTGCTGCTCTTGTGTATGTGTAATCCCGGTGGTGCCAGCCACACTTCAGGTGACACTGCATAATCTGGTTTCATTTCTGTAATCTCACATCACTCCACTACACTGTCCTGTATGATGTTTCAACTACAGGAGCGTGGTCACAAGCAGCTGAGCAAAGGAGCAGCTACAGCACACTTTGTACTGATAGCAGTGACGCTGACGCTGGGGTGTATCTGGCTGTGGAGGCCCTGCTCTGAGCTCTACCTGTGCAGGGCACAGAACGCCTCCTTTGGCCTTGTGTATGCTTTGATGGCCAGTCAGATGATCATGGCCCATATGTGCAAGGAGCCCTTCCAGCCTCCACTGTGGGCAATTGCCACCATGGCGCTGGGTGTGCTGAACAAAGTCCTGAACTTCTATGATCCATACGTTGTTACGTTTGGTATTGCTGGTGTGCTGCTTTTTGGTTATTTGCATTATGTGTTGAGTGTGATCAACCAGATATGTGATCATCTGGACATCTATTGTTTGACCATCAAGCCAAGACCGGCACAGGATTGAAACTAGTAGCAAAAAGCAGCGGATAGCACAGAAGGTTAGCTGGTCTGCTCAGCCCTTTCATGATATTAGGGGACAATTTGTTTGTGATGGATTGTTGGAGTTTGTCTCACAAATAGAATGTATAGTGTGCATCAAGGGCATCTTGATACAAGGGTTTGGCCGGAGAAGAGGTACAGTAACTATGTGCACAAGTGTGTACTCAATACATGCATGTCCCGTCCTTCCGCATTTTAGTATAGTATACCTATTATGCCTGTGATGGCTTCAGGTATCTGGGCGCCGCATCAGAATTTCTGGGGTCCCCAAACTGGAACCAGAAGCACAAATTAGAGTGATATAAGAGGGTAGTAGTATTTATCGGTGACAGCTTTCATGGCGCCTCAGTGCTAATATCTCATCAGCTGGCAGCTGCATTATGCGCCTTATATGACGCATAGCTTCGGAAGCTCTTTGAAACAATTTGGCTATCATGTATTGCTTGCGTCAAAAATATCGGCTCATGCAGCATTGTGATTGCCAGGACAACACTGCAAAAATGCATCGACAACCTAACCTAGACACTGTCAAGCTTGCCTTGCCAAGTTGCTGGGATTTGAGCAAAGGCATAATCCTTCCATGTTGTGACGGCAGTCTAACATCGCAGGCAAACAGGACAGCACGTTGACGCGTCTCACCTCGACTAGATACATGTAGGTACTCTGACAAGCTGTTAGCGACAACCACTGGCATTTGTGTTCAAATTCCTCAGCCTCAGCGCTATGCTGTTGCTTCTGCAATAGTACAACAAGGAACAGACAGGCATCTGTAAAGTGCACGTGGGCTTCAAGCAGACGTGCGCAACCGTGACAAGCCGCAGTGTCACCAGCCAACTTACTCTGTTCACAGGCTCTAGGGCAGCGCAAACTCAAATCGCAAATGACAACCAGAATGTTATAGGGTGCAACTTCTGCGTTGCCAACGAGTATAGATGAAGCATATTTCACTGTGGTTGCCGGTACTCCTGGCTGTGTTGGCCCAGGCCCAGAATGGCGCACCCACCAGCCCAGGCAATTCAGACAATGCAATAATATCATTTCAAACATCCGATGTGAATTTGTCAGGTCCAAACACAGCAGTTGGTCAAACCGCTGCAGGAAGCGCCAGCAGCAGTGATAATGCCGCTGCCAGACAGAGCAGCAGTGACGGGCCAGCTGGTGTTGATCACACATATAACAGCTCGATTGCAATGCAAAATACAGCAGTCAGCCCAGCTCCAGATGACAACGCGAGTATCACAGCTGACTGGTCAACTGCTACCAATAGCAGCAATGTTGCAGCCAAAAGTTGCCTGGACAGTCCCAGCCAGGAACAGTGCATGGGGTTTGAGTACAGCAATGATCAAGTCAATGAGGATTTGAAGGATATCTGCAGCAGCATGGCATGTCTATCGGGATGCTCAATATTCAGGCTGTGCACAGAGGCACAAACTGATAGAAAGGCTATAGGACAGGCACCAGACATGTGTGACAACTTCAGACTGCTGGCGACAGTGTGTGGTAGTGACAGTCTGGGGGTTGACCAGCAGGTGGGCCGCAGATCAGCAATGTTGGCAATCCATACCAGCCCTGCCAAACTGCATGCATATATGGAACCACTTTGCCATGATGAACTGAATTCAGCTACTGCAGGTAGCTTGTTCAGAAACCAGCACCAGTGCACATCAGCCACTTTTCAAATAGCACACCCAAATCCAACCACTAGCTGCAGCACTTGTCCACAAAGGGAAGCACCACAATATGAAGCACCAACTACAGGTCTGATCATGAGTAACCACCTTGTGCTTCCTGCCTGCAGGGCTGTTCACACTACCGGTCCCTATGTCTGTCTCAGAACAGCCAGGTGCAGCAGTGCCGCAGCAGTCCAGGGTTGTCACACATTGTGCCCACTGCTGCAGCACGCCAGCTTAGCCGCAGTATCTGTGAGGGTCCTCGTTCACCTGACAGCTGTAGGCGTTGTGACTGGAGCAGCAGTCAGCCGGCCTGTGACTTCCTGAGTATATATGGAGCCCTGTGCACTGCCAGTCCAGACATGAGTGAGTGTACTGTGTGGCGGGACATGTGCAGCACTGACCCCACGCTGTATGTTTGTCGTCAGCAGAAGCCAGGGGGCAACCAGGACCCGCTGCTGTAGCCAAGCTTTTCTCACAGTCGCCCTCGCCACCAACCTGGACTTCAGGGGGGCCACGAGCCAATGAAAGATGTCGCCTGATGACCTGGACAGCTGCTGCAATTGTGGTTGCTGCAGTGCTGCTGTGATGCAGCCTGATGGCCTGCTGTGATGCTTGACCATCAACAATATTGGGGTGAAGGACTGAGTGATGTGTGTTGTGGCTTGTGCAAAGTATTGCATCAAGAGAGCCAAACCCTTGACTGATAGTCTATCAACATGTATCACTAACCACCCGAGACACACAGGGTCACTGTAGATCACCAGGAGCAGATTAAGGCCATACAGTTTGGGTAGCGCAGTGCGGCACTGCTTATGTGCTGGCAGCTGTGTGAAACTACGCGATCCCTGATGCTGAGCCATCAATCAAAGTAGCTCCCAGCTAGACACTCTTAGTGGCACTGTGTTGCACCAACCCGGGGCTGTACTGTCAGAGCTTCAACTCATACAGCTCAATGTGTTCAACTCGGTAGCACTTTGGCAGGTGATGTAACGGGACACGCTTCACCTGCACAACACAGAGTACAAGATTCACCAGATAGCTCCACAATGGAGGGCCAGCTTGTCAGTTGTACTGTCAACCGCTGTGTGCTTTGTGTCATCAAACAATGCTTAGGCAAAGCACCTGAGTTATGAAAGCCTTGACCTGATGCTGGTAATCTTCTCACCAGTGTGAACTCCTTTACAGCTTCATTGAGAAAAGTCTCCTTGACAGCAGTAGACCGCAGCTCAAACGAAACCAGCACTTGCGTGTCAGAGCGACACAAACCTGCACAGTGACAATACACCTTGTGAGGCACTTACAGAAGGCACCACTGCAACAGCAAAATCAGAGCCATACAACAAAGCATAGACCGATGCTGCTAAATGTCGCTTTCAGTCCTGCAAGCCTGCCAAAATTTGTGAGAGGATCACTGTCACGGTGACAACATGCATGCATATACAACAGCAGCAATGCTGGCAATGTGGTTCTTTATGTATCTATTCTTCTGCCAGGTGGTTCACAAGTAGCTGCAAACAGTGTAACTTCCTGATTGCAAGCAGTCCAAACCTGACTTGCAGCACAGTCATGAGCCTGCAAAGCCAAAGGGCCATATGTGACTTTGCAACCAGTCCACTTGGCGATTGGGTAATGTTCCAATCACCTGCATTGTCTGATGATCCTACCTTTGCACGCCTTGATGAAATGTGTGGTGCTGGGACTCACTCCGTCCTGATCAATGTAGCAGCAGTCAGCAGCTATCACCAAATGAGGTCTCTTGCTGGACAGTCGTAGGACAACATTTTGGTAACCAGGTGCACCCCACTCCAGCTCATCAGCCTGAGAGGAGTAACAGCTCAACTTGCATCATCTCACGTCCGCTTCACTTGATTTGGCATGCCGAGCATACATGCATAGCAATTTCATCACCGAGGCTCTGCAGAACTTGGCCGTCGTCGGGGCAGCCAGCATCAACAGAAGATAAGTCTACTGGGCAACTGAGCACAGAGCACAATCAGTGACTAGTTGTGCTAGGCGCCAAACATGTGGTGCACCCTCACCTCTGCAGTACCGCTACATGCTGTGGTTGGCACTGCTGCAAGCTTATTCAGCTTGATGTTTTCATCAATCAGCGGCAGCACCTTGGCGATGTCTGTGATTGTCACCTGAGCTCCCAGCTTGGCCACCAGCAGTCCCGCCAGTCCGGGACCACTGCCCAGCTCAATCACGCGCAGCCCCTGATACCGGTGGCGGGGTATGGAACCTGAAGCAAGGGAGGGGGGGTTGAGTGGCAAAACGAGTCAAGGCGTGACACATCTTGTCAACACATCACATGGAGATGCAACCTGTCTATAGATATGTGATCTCCCGCAGCGATTCATTCCGTAAAGGTTAGGGGAAAAAGCACCTTGCCGCCATCTGAGCACAAGGCGTTCAGACTACATGCAGCCTTCACATGTCAAGGTGTCTCAAAAGGCCTGGTTGAGAGCCCACTGCTGAAAAGGCCAGTGCTGTGCTTATGGGAACATGCTCAGGCTACCCCAACTGCCCTCCTTGGGATGCTGTTGTCTGGTGACATGAGTTGTATAATCAAGCCTACTCACTGATGAGGTAAGCGGCCAGCAGCAGCTCTCCTTCCCAGGCACAAGCCCCCACACCCATCTTCTTGGCAGTGACGGCATGAGGCTGAGCAGGTATGACAGGGTTGATTATCACAGACTGATCAACCTCTCAAGAAGGGTGCAGGTGATTACATCATGCAATTGCGCTGCAGCATGCAGACAAGGTACGGATGTAGAGGCTTGTACAACACCACACCTTTTGGTTGACTGTGACTTGAACATCATCGATCTCCACCATGATCTGGTCTGAAGAGTGCATCTGCCACCTACGATGCTGTCGTGCACCTGTCAGTTGTTATCGTGTTGGATTTGTATGCCAGCATGAGTGACTGCTGTGGTGTGCATGTGACACCTGTCTGGCTTCTCTAGCTCCTTCTCTACAGGCTGCCCATCCTCCCACCCTCGAATCTTGAGCTTTAGTAAAGACATAGGTTGTCACTCTGTCATTACAGGAGTTGTTCTTAGGGCAGAAGCGATACGGACTGCAGCATGGGTGTTGGCTGCTGCCAGTAGTAGCAGTAGTAGTAGCGCTGCTGCTGCCTCGTGCCTGTTATCTTGTACAGTAGTTGAAGGGCTGTAGACGCACAGTGATTACATCTTCTAACCGTATGATAAGGCTGATGACAGTTTCAAAGTGCCTGGAGGTTCGGCAGGACAGCATTGGAATGTGTACCGCCGCTGAGAACATCGGTTTCTCGTGCGTATCGCTCCCTGACTGACACTCAGTGGTCCCTTTGTATAGTCAATTACGTATTGCAACAGCATCAGGGGCTTGTGCGCAGTGCCCACGTGGGATCTGTCTCTACCCTACCATCGGTGTGCTGCTTTTCTGGGTCTGTAACAATTACACTTCTTCCCGAAAGTGTCAGAAAGATCTAAGTGATTCATAATGTTGCCTGCTCACAGAAGTGTCTCACGGCGCAATCCGCAGTGTCACCTCACCAATGTCAAACACACGGTGTTTGGCAGACATGCAAGAAATCTGAGCACCAGAGCACTTGCTGTGCAAAGAAATGAAGTTGAACTAGTAGCAACCGTCGCCCACCTGCTGAAATGGCTCAAAGCTAATGGCGCCCCAGAAAGCAGCAGGCTGGAGCCAAAGCGCTTCAAAGGCGACATTGGAGAGCGCGTGGGCTTGATTGCAGCCAGTGATGTTCAGGCAGGAGATGTACTATTAGAGATACCAGAATCTCTTTGTGTTACTTCTATTGATGCTGAGCAGCATGAGCTGGTTGGCCCTGTGGCCAAGGAGTGCAGCGAGCTGGTGGGGTTGACCCTCTGGCTGATGGCTGAACGGGCCAATGGTCCCAGCAGTCGCTGGTGTCAGCTGTTACACACACTTCCGGACAGCACAGCATCCCCCATCCTGTGGGAGGACCAAGACAGAGCTGAGCTGCTCACAGGCTCTCCTACACTTACTGAGGCTCGCAACAGACTGAACGCGCTGCAGCAGCAGTGGGGAAACCTCAGCAAGCAGCACTTTCAGCCGAACGGTCACAAGTTTGACTCTGGGGTGTTCAACGAGGCTGACTTCCTGCGCACCTTCTGTGTGGTGTTGGCATGCACTGCCTACCTCCCCACAGCAGAGTGCTTTGCGCTGGTGCCTGTTGCAGCCAACATGGGCCGTACTGGAAATGACAATGGCTGCACGCTTGACTATGACTCTGCCAGGCAGTCAGTGGTGCTGAGGACCACAAGGCCATACCGGTGAGTACCTAGTCACACAAGCAGCTGCCTCGCAGCCTGTCACCATTCAGGTGAAGCACACTGCACTCTGTATTGCGCTGAGGTGTGCTGAGCACCTCAGCTGCTTGTCACCATCACACAACAACACAGCCAATGCCGGACCAAGAGGTTACTGGTCACTGTACAAGACATGCGTCAGCAAGACTGTACATTCACCGCAAGCTGGTGTCATCCCAGCTGAATACGAGAGTGAGTGTGCTGATGGTGTGTTGTGTTGTATTGTGTTGTCTGCAGTGAGGGTCAGGAGGTCTTAGTGAATGATGGCCGACCAAATGGTGAACTGCTGTTGAGCACAGGCACACTGCAAGACAACAATCTTAGTGACTGCCTGTACTTCCCTGCCTGTCTAGTACCAGCTGATAGGTGAGGGGCGCAACCACTGAGCAGTACGTGACAGTGGCGGGGGCTTTGAGGACACTAGCTAGGTGTGGCTTCAGGGGAAGTAATAGGAGAGTGTTGAACATTGGCAAGGATTCGGGTATTCCTTTAGTAGATACAGTGCATCTTGCAAACCAAAGCAGCTTTTGCAAAGATCTGCTGCACTGCCTTGGACACTTCCATGTTGCTACAGACAACAACAGTGGATAGAACAACCATATCTTTCAGCCCATGCAGCTGAACAGCATGAGGTCTGCACATGCTACCAACAGATTGCTCCTGTCCTCTCCTTTGGTTATGTCCGTACCTTCTCTTGGACAATCCTGTCAACATTGTGGGGTGTTCCTGTCATGCTCTGCAGATACTTTGGTATGAAGCAGCAATTATTGGAAAGCTTTGGTTTCAGTGCTGAGGAGCGCTTCCCGGTGTATGCTGACCGCTTCCCAATCCAGCTGCTTTCATATCTACGTCTATCGAGGATACAAGATCCAGGGCTGTTTGCCAAGGTAAGGTTGAAGAAGTACATGGCAAGGCAATCGACAGGGACATAACATATGCCTGCAAGAGATTGTGACACTGTAAGGTGTTGCTCATTGAACTGCCTGTAAGCAGTTTGGCAGGCTGTGCGGCACACTCCAGGCAGTTGCTGCTGATTGCCTGCTGCGCTCTGCTTCCTTATATCAGTGGACCCAAGCTGTTGATTCAACTTGCTTTCGCCGGATATGTGTGCATCCAGATGGTGCATGTTGTATAGTGCTAGAAGTCGGTGCTCAGCCTGATGGGTTGAGGGCTGCACATGCTCTGCAGGGGCTACAGAATGTGCACAGTCCAGTCGCTCTGTTACCCTGATGCTGCTAACTGCTTTCCGCTGTGCTAGGTAACCTTTGACCAAGATGTAATCATCAGTCAAATGAACGAGTACGAGGTGCTGCAGCTATTAATGGGAGAGTGCCGCGAATCTCTCGCGGCTTACAAGACATCACTTGAAGAAGACGTAAAATTGCTGCAGGTAGATTCTGATACCTCCCTTCTTCGCTCAGAAGTCTGCATCAGTGCAGCAAACAGCATCTGTGCAGAACTTCCTGCTTGTGCAATGCACGAGGCAACTCATGTGTAGTTCATAACTCCTGTTGGTTGTAGCTAGGTGTTTGATACCAGCTTGACTACTTGCTGCTGATGCTGTTGATGTTCCCAACACAGCGCCCTGAGGTGACAGGTCGGGAGCGCCTGGCCATCAGGTTGCGAGTACTTGAGAAGACAATCCTGTCACAAACCATGGACGCTGTCAGGAGACGACTGGCGCCTATTCGTGGTATCCCAACCAAGTCAGGTGGTATGACTGATCCTAACGCTGACATCAGGGAAGTGTTTGACTTCATTGATGACCTGCCCAATAAGCCAAAGAAACTGCTGGACACAATCGGGCGCTGGGCAAAAGGAGAATTTGTGAGTAATGTCTTCTTTTGACCGCAGTGTGGTGCGTGACCAAGCGGAATGTTTGGTCACAATGTTGGAAGCAGAGGGCTTTACACCATCATGTTGCCACAATTGTAATGAATCACAGTGGCAACATGCAAGAGGTGGTGGTGACATATCTGCTACGTATTTCTTTCTGCAGGATCCTGATTGGAACAAGAAGTGATGCTGGCCTGGGTCACAGCGAACCTCTTGGGTGCATGCATGTCTGCAAATGCCAGTCTGCAGAGGATTGCTCTGGTGTAGCTGCACAGCAAACATGCCAGCGCACCTGCCTGTTGTGCCCCTGGCAGAAGGGTTCTTCTTTTGTGGCGAGAGCAGAAACGTGACATTGTTGATCAGCTCGTTTGCAGGGAAATTCAGGCTCGTGCAGCCAAGTGAGTGTGAAAGAAAGTGAGTGTGTGGCACCCATCGACATTTACGTGTCCAGCAAAGAACTGGTAATTTTGCAGTCTTTAATTGACAGCATGGCTACACGGCTACAACTTGATGCGGTGAGAACCCTTCGGACCGTGCGCACACAGGCCTTGCTTCACCTTGGACAGGAGGGGTGTACTGCAAACACAAAGCTGCCAACCTGCTGTGTTCACTTATCAGTATGCTGTCGTACAGCGTTTGTAACAACCATGAAGTAAATCTCGCGCGAATGCGCCACAGGAGTCTGTCCTGCAGCAACCGCATCAACCACTCTGGCCAACATATTCTTACCACAGTCAAAACCGCGAACCCGACTGGATCTTCTACAAACATATCTATAAGAGCTATTCAATTGTACTCTGTACAAGAATTGAATAGTATCAACGTATACATTGCCCCTCACTGCTGCACTTCGTGGCATGAAACGCTTGCGAGAGATTATTTGAGATTTGAAGCTTCGTGCCAATCAACATTTTGAAAACTTTCTTTCTCATGCTTCATTGATATCACACGAGTACTGGAGCTTCAGATCCAAATGCTCTCACAAGCTTCACCGAACGCCGGCATCAGCTCAGCTGTACGATGCAGGCATGGGTCACAGCAGCCCAAGCTACGCTTTCAAAGAGAAAGGGCAGTATGTTGCTCCCGCAGTCCGGCAGCAAACTGTAGCATAGTAGAGGCTTGTCAGCATACCAGCACATCAGCATCTCAACCGCAGGATTGTCAGCTGCAGACAGTGCGGAGGGTGCAGAAACTTGCTGCAGCCGTTGTGGTAATAAAGGCTAGATGGCAGTTGCGCAAATTGAGTGTCTGGTGTAAGCGCCACAGGCTGCAGGAGCTCCTTTTAGGGTGAGGGTTGGTCTCCGGCTTGACTGGTACAAATGTCTGCCTGTCAACCCACTGTCCTGACTTGTCCTGAGTTTTGCGGAATGATTACTCCGCAGGAGCGACCTGGCAACTGCCATGGCCGCAACTGTCATGCTACCGGTGTTACCTGGTGGTGGGTTTTCTGACCTATTCACCAACAGGGTTTTCTTGGCTGGTTTCTGGGGCTGGTTTACGGCACAAACTCTCAAGGTGAGATCATAGCTCCTTTCAGGCGGTGATCAAAAGCAACGGTTTGCTCTTTGATAGCTTTCCAACATCAATGTGCTGCATACACGCTGTTTAAGCTCAACTCAATGTTGCTTTTAGGCATTACTGAGCTTGTTACCTGAGCTGCCGCTTTTGACTGTAGATCTTCACAAAACGTATCAAAAAGGGAGTGTGGGACATCAGAGCCATTGTGGACTCAGGTGGCATGCCATCCTCTCACTCAGCTTTGTGTGCGGTAAGCAGATCATGTTAGAGCAGGAGCAGCCAGCTGGGTCAAGACAATGGCATGTAACAGCTGAGTGCGCTCAAAGATACACTGTACATGGTGCTTAGTACTGCAGACATCCTGCACCTACATACCGAGTGTATCATACACAGCTGCCACCAGATTCCTTTCATCAGCATTGTGATTCCGGATGTGCTTTTGCTGCCAGGAAAATGCAGCTCAACTCAGCAGCATAACCAACCTGACGAGTACACAATCCGTATTGCAAATGTGCTAGTGAAGTATTAGTTAGCCAACATGTCTGTTGGTAGGTGTGCTGATTCTGCTGTTGATATGTTACGTCTGCTACTCAGGCCATAACCACAGCCATTGCTTACCAGCATGGCTTGGGCAGCAGTGCGTTTGCCCTGGCTGTTGCCGTCAGTTCCATTGTGATGTATGATGCAGCGGGAGTGCGCAGGCATGCAGGTGAGCCAAGGATCCTCTTAAACAATGAACCTGGCTGTCGACTCTGCCAATTTATTTCAGCATTTATGCAGCCGATGTCAGAATGCGCGGCACACATAGTATGCGTGTTGGCTGACCTAGTGATGGAGACCAAATGGGACTTGACAACATGTTATGCTATGCATGTCAGAGACTTTGCATTGCGGCTGAGGCTGCATTCCCTGTTGCCCGCGCTTCCTGTTCTTGCGATCCAGGTAAGCAGGCTGAGGTGTTGAACCAGGTGATTGGTGAGCTGCTTGACGGTCACCCTGTGAGTGAAACAAAGCTGAAGGAGGTGCTGGGGCACACACCACTGCAGGTGAGACACCAGCCAGCAACAACAGGTCAAGGTGACATTGGTCAACACTGACTTCAGTCGCCATAGTATGCATGGCGGATGCAAGTAAATGGGGAGAAGCTGACACCCCTGCCGGTCAGGAATTTGGCGTCACTGTGTTGTTGTCTAGGAGCTGCGACGTTGGCATCTCGAAAATGCCAAGTTGTGTGTCTGGACTCTTAAGGAGCTGTATTGTATATGCAGGTGTGTTGTGGAGCTGTGTTGGGTGTTATTTTTGGCATATTCTACCCAGTGCCAGAAACGGCCAGCCTTGCAGCATCAGCTACTCAACTATTGGCAGCTTGAGATGACAGAGTGCTGTAGCAATGCACATGTTTGTGCCTGGATAAGGAGCAATATAGGAATAGTTGAAGAGAGCATGCAACTCAATGTCTGAGCAGTTGTTGGCATAACAATGGTGCTACACTTGATCGGGCTACAGGCAGATCCTGCTGTTTGATCAAGGCATGGAGGTTGCTCTTCTTTTGGGCTGTGCCAGGAGTTTCATGCCAACTTTGTCGCCAAGTTTTCCAGTCCCACCTGTTTCATTGCTTTCAATTCATGCATGATTTGTTGGCGTCACCTATTGATTGTGCGCGTTCTTCAAAAGTCCTGAGCAGCTCGTATGGTCACATTGAGAGACAGTGCACATGAGTTGAATGACGACCCCAAGTTCAATCAAGTAATACTGTCAGGCATGCAGTTTGTTCATCTATCCCCGCCTATTGCAGGGGATGGTGTGATTTGCATGCAGTACGTACTGTATACAGGTCAACTTTGTACTCATATGAAAGGAAAAAGTAATTTGGCTCGTGCAGCAAGATGCATGCAATCACAACAGTAAGCTCATATGAATCGTTCGTTGTAGCGTGACGGGGACGAGGGTCAACAATACTGTGTCAATTTGCCATGCTCTGCAACGCACAGCCTGAAGTTGGAGGAACATTGGATAACATGGTACAAAAGTAACATGCCATGAGTAACTGCGGTGGATCATAGAAGGAACCATTTCTTTTCCATGAGTCACTGCAGCAGCGAACACATGTTGTCGATGTGGATATCCATGCATACACTTAGAAGCTGTCAACAGTACGGTACACAACGATGATTGTTTCAAAATACTTCATGAGTAGCAACGCACTCCTTCTAACTTCGGAGCAATTTTGCTTGTGATTCACCGTCAAGGCTTGAAAGTTAGATCATCTAACTTTGAATAATCGCTTGCTTGTGACTCGCAAATGCAAAGGAATCAGGCCTACTTTCACTGAAATCCAGGACAATGCAATGCTGGCCTGCAATAATTCAATGATGTGATTGTGACAATCTGAATTCATCGACATTGGTCTGCTGCTCCAAAGCTCCTTTGCTAGCTGAAGCTGAAGACACTATGAAGTCACATACTGTAAACTGAATGAGTCACCCACCACATGGTGCACCAGCTGGTGCAGAAGAGAACAACATTCAGCCCATGGCGAAGCAGCTGGGCCAGATAAGTTCTGGAGTATGCATGCATAGACACCTATGCATAGCTATGGGCTATAGGCGCACCGATACACTACAAGAGCACTGAAGCAGGGCAATGTAAACCCTTACCCCTAGAAGTGCACTGCATTCTAATTGAGGGAAAGTTTAATAATGTGCCTTGCTTTTCATCCTGCATTCCTCCTATGGGCACAGACTTTCTCAAGCACCAAAGCTGACACAGCAATAAATACCATAGACCAGATTACACATTGCGTTTCAGTGTCCTTTGTTTGGTGGCCTTTGCCACAACTTTCTCCTCTACTGGCAAACCCTTGCGCCGCCTCACAGCATCAATCAGGCGGCGAGCCAGGTTCAGGGGCCCACCGGCCTCCGTACCAAACTCCTCTAACTCTTCCTCAGTGGTGGGAACAAAGAAAGGATCTACCTGCGTGCAGGAGCATACTTAGGAGGACAGCGTTGCTGCTGCATGTGTTGCTGCTGTCAACATGTGTCTCAGCCTACACACATGCATGGTGTAGAGGCGTAGGATGCCAACAGCTCCAAGCGCTGTGAACACAGACATCAACTTGCTGCTAACAACCTACAGGCCCATTGACATGATGATGCGATGAAACCTTAATCCGATGTAGTTGTACTCCATGCCAATCGTCTTACCTGCAGTCTTTCCCAGTGGCTGAGCAGCAAACTGGCACTTGCTGCTCCACTGCTGCGGCGTCTCATCTCATCAGCCAGCCCAAATGACTCCTCCACAGGCAGGTAGGCATGGACCATGAATGAACCACTGCCCTCACGCATCTCTTCCTGCAGCGCATGATTGAGAATGAGGCACAAAACAAGGGGCATGACACACACCAGAGTCCACTCACAACAAGCTCATCAGCCATTAACACTTATTTGACAATGGACCAAGTTGCTGCCTGTGTAGATCAGGACAGCAACCTAATCAATCTGCAAACAGATCAAGCTTATGCAGGGGCGGCCTCGATGCCATCAGCAATGCGTTGACTCTGCAACCAGCACTCAGGCATAACATGAAGCAACAAAGTACCATATTGTCATATCACCCTTTGACCCTGTACTGTCCCCTGATGTCCAGACCTGCAGTATCCGTGCTCTCCTTCTCCCCAGCACTGCATACACCCCACTGAGGGCCTCAGCTGCCGCCTGCACCTGACACAAGTACAACGCCTCAACCAGACGGGGGTCTGCCTCAAGCACAGCCCGGCGACAAGCAGCAGACACTGCAGTCATCACCTGATAACACAAGACAGCAAAGAAAGCAGCAGCAATTTCATCAGCTGGTGACAACATTGTGGCTGAATGGAAGTGCTTACACTGCAGGAACACTGGGTGCTGTTTGTGGTACTGGCAATATGAGTGACTGATGGGCCAGATGTGTGGGCTTGATAGGATGATACATCACTGACACTGCAGTGATACTATTGCGGCAGTGAGCTGCATGTTGACACCAACCCCTCCTGCCCACCTGTCCCGAGAAAGGTCCATATACACCTTCAGCTAGATCCAGGGTGCCAGCACTACCAGCACTACCAGCACTACCAGCACCTGCTACTGCAGCAGATCCTGTCTGTTGCGGCAGCACCACTCGCACCTCAATCTCAAACATAACCCCCCACATGCTTTCATCGCACAGGGGCCCGGCAGCTGCGGCCAACTGGAAGCCAGCAGTCACACCAGACTCCACACTGCTGCTGATGTGAGGCCACAGATCACCAACACCCGCTACAGCAGCAGATTGTGCGGCTTGATCAGCTGCAGCAGCTGCTCTGTCTGCTGCACTAGTTACAGCATCTTCACCTGCTGAGTGGTTCAGGGCAGCAGCTATGACTGGCTTGCCAAACACAACATCCAGGAGCTGCTGCCCTGCTGCTTCTGTAGCTGCAGTTGGCTCAGTGACACTACCAGTGATGTTGCCATTTGCATCTTCTGCTAGACCATTGCCTGCACCAGGCTCCTGCTGCACCTGGGTCCCGCTGACTGTGTTGCCGGCTATCCGAGCCAGGGGCCCATGTCTACTAGCTGCTTTCACCACAGCAGCACTGGGGATATCAAACAAACTGCTGCCAGTTGACTCGCTGCTGCCAACAGCTGCAGCAGGACTACAAAGAGCGATGTTGGGTCCAACATTGCGCGGGCCCAACAGCCAAGCT
>LWCB01005538.1:0-10074 GCA_001630525.1 Coelastrella sp. M60 | reverse complement strand
CCCCGGTCATCCGCTCGCCATCCATCTCATGGGGCCGCGCTCGCGCGGCTCAGCCCATCGCCGTGCGCAGCGCGTCGACGAGGTCGGTCCGCTCCCACGAGAAGCCGCCGTCGGCCTCCGGTGCGCGGCCGAAATGGCCGTAGGCGGCGGTGCGGGCGTAGATCGGCCGGTTGAGGCCGAGGTGCTCGCGGATGCCGCGCGGCGTGAGGCGCATCACCTCGCGCAGCGCCTTCTCGAGCCGGGCGGGCTCGCCGTTGCCGTTGCCGTTGTCGTGCAGGTCGACGTAGACCGACAGCGGATCGGCGACGCCGATGGCGTAGGCGAGCTGGATGGTGCAGCGGCTCGCGTAGCCCGCGGCGACCACGTTCTTCGCGAGATAGCGCGCCGCATAGGCCGCCGAGCGGTCGACCTTGGTCGGGTCCTTGCCCGAGAAGGCGCCGCCGCCGTGCGGCGCCGCGCCGCCGTAGGTGTCGACGATGATCTTGCGCCCGGTGAGGCCGCAGTCGCCGTCCGGCCCGCCGATGACGAACTTGCCGGTCGGGTTGACGTGCCACTTGGTCTCGGCGGAGATCCAGCCCTCGGGCAGCGTCTCCTCGATGTAAGGCGCGACGATGGCGCGGATGTCGTCGGAGGTCAGCGTCTCGTCGAGGTGCTGGGTCGAGAGCACGATCTGCGTCGCCGCCACCGGCACGCCGTCCTCGTAGCGCAGCGTCACCTGGCTCTTGGCGTCGGGGCCGAGCATCGCGGCGGCGCCCGACTTCCGCGCCTCGGTGAGGCGCTTCAGGATGCGGTGGGCGTAGTAGATCGGCGCCGGCATCAGCTCCGGCGTCTCGGAGCAGGCGTAGCCGAACATGATGCCCTGGTCGCCGGCGCCCTCGTCCTTGTTCTCGGCGGCGTCGACGCCGACGGCGATGTCGGCCGACTGGGCGTGCAGCAGCACGTCGACCTTGGCCGATTCCCAGTGGAAGCCGTCCTGCTCGTAGCCGATGTCGCGGATCGCCGCGCGCGCGAGCTCCTCGATGACGCCGGCGCTGATCGAGTCCGGCCCGCGCACCTCGCCGGCGATCACGACGCGGTTGGTGGTGGCGAGCGTCTCGCAGGCGACGCGGGCTTCGGGCTCGGCGGCGAGATAGGCATCGACGATCGTGTCGGAGATGCGGTCACAGACCTTGTCCGGGTGTCCCTCGGACACCGACTCGCTCGTGAACAGGTAGTTTTTCCGGGACATCGGGAGACCCCTCTATGAAACACCGGCCAAAACACAATTGCGCCGCCCGTTGAGGGGCGGCGCAATCTTCTGGCAAGCCCGGAGGCAAGAATCAAGCGCGGCAGCCGGGCCGGGCCTCAGGCTTCCTCCTCCCCGTCGGCGGCGAGCGCCTGGACGAGATCGACGAGCTTGCGACGGACCTTCGGGTCCTCGATCCGCACGAAGGCCTTGTTGAGCGCGAGGCCCTCGGAGCTCGAGAGGAAGTCGACGACGTAGGAGCGCGGCGCTTCGGCGAAGCCGGCCTCGTCCTCGCCGCCGCCGGGGGCGTCCTCGAAGAAGAAGGAGACCGGGACCTTCAGCACCTTGGCGATGTTCTGCAGCCGGCTGGCGCCGACGCGATTGGTGCCCTTCTCGTACTTCTGGATCTGCTGGAACGTGATACCGAGCGAATCCCCGAGCTTTTCCTGGCTCATGCCGAGCATCATGCGGCGCAGCCTGACGCGGCTTCCGACGTGTATATCTATGGGATTGGGAGACTTCTTGCTGGCCATTTCTCTTCTCTTTACTGGATCTTGCGATCCGTTTGCCCCGGACTGGTTGCGGTCCATGGCGTCTCCGCATCGTTGCTCGTGCGGTCGTCTCGCCATCCGTTCGTTCGCCGGTCCGCGGCCGTAACATAGGGCTGCGGAGCGCGGCGGCGACGGCTTCCGGTCGATCCCGGCGCATCTTCCAGTACGCGCCGTGATAGGTATGAAGTGTGGCGCTCCGGTTTAGAAAGTGTCAACGGTTGCGCGCCGCCGGACCCGGGCAACCGCCGCGACAATCAGGAACAGGGTGAAGAGGCCCGCGAGCAACGCACGGCCGTGGCGGGAGTAGAGCGTCGGCGGCAGCGCCGCGGGCAGGGCGCCGTCGACGACGCCGGCCTCGCCGAGACCGAGAGAGGCGGTGATACGGCCGTTGCCGTCGATGATCGCCGAGATCCCGGTGTTGGCGGCCCGCACCACCGGCAGCCCCTCCTCGATCGCCCGCATCCGCGCCTGCGCGAGGTGCTGGTAGGGGCCGAAGGTCGTGCCGAACCAGCCGTCGTTGGTGACGTTGACGATCCAGCCGGGCCGCTCGGCGCGGTCGACGGCGGCGTCGGGAAAGATGATCTCGTAGCAGATCAGCACCGCGAAGGGCGGCGTGCCGGGGCGGGCGATCGCGCGCCGGCTGCGGCCGGGGGTGAAGCCGCCGATGGCGTCGGCGAGCTGGCGCAGCCCCACCGCCTGCAGCACCTCGGGGAAGGGCAGGTACTCGCCGAACGGCACGAGGTGGACCTTGTCGTAGGCGGCGACGATCACGCCCTGGTCGTCGATGGCGTAGACGCTGTTGAAGTAGCGCCGGCCTTCGAGGGCGCCCTCGGCGCGCGGAGCCCGGGTCAGCAGCAGGGTGCCGGGCGGCAGCGCGTCGGCGATCATCGCCAGCGCCCCGGGGCTCTCCGTCAGGAAGAACGGCAGCGCCGTCTCGGGCCAGACGAGGTGGGTGAAGCTCATGATGCCGAGGGCGTCGGGCGAGGTGCGGCGGTCGGAGAGCTCGAGATAGGTCTCGAGCGCCTCGCGCCGGCCCTCGGGCGACCACTTCTGGCTCTGGTCGATCGCCGGCTGGGCGATGCGGATCGCGACGCCGTCGACGGGCGGTTCGGGCTCGGCGCCGAGCCGCGCAAAGCCGTAGCCGACGCCACCGAGCGCGAGGAGGGCGGCGAGCGCCAGCACCGCCGCCCGGCCGCGCCCGCCCGCCTGCGGCGCGACCACGAGCACCGGGGCGGCGAAGACGAGCACGCCGACGAGGGTCAGGCCGTAGACCCCGACGAGCGAGGCCGCCTGCGCCGTGACGGAGAAGCCGCCGAGCGCCTGGCCGATGAGGTTCCAGGGAAAGCCGGTGAAGAGGTGGCCGCGCAGCCATTCCGCGGCGGTGAGGCCGACCGCGAGGGCGAACAGCCGGGCCGGCCCGTCGCTCCAGAGCAGCCGCGCCAGCGCGCAGCCGAGGGCCCAGAACAGCGCGAGCCCCGCCGGCAGCGCCACCACGGCGAAGGGCATCATCCAGCCGAAGATCTCCGGCTCGACGAGGAAGGCCGCGCCGATCCACCAGAGCCCGGCGAGGAAATAGCCGAAGCCGAACCACCAGCCGACCACGGCCGCCGGCCGCAGCCGCGCGACGCCGCGTCCCGCAGGCGCGACGGCGCCGTCGAGCAGCAGCACCAGCACGGGCAGGCTGACGAACAGCGCCGGGACGAGATCGACGGGAGCCTGCGCCAGCGCCGCGAAGGCCCCAGCGACGAAGGCAAGCATCAGCCGCCGCCAGCCCCACGACAGGATGACGGCGTCGGTCATCGCCCGCATCCGGGAAGGTCCTCCTCCGCGCCGCGAATCACCGGGCGCGGGTCGAGCGTGCGGAGAGCGGGCCGCCCCGGTCAAGTCCCGCAAGCGGGGCGGGGGTCGCGCGGGGCCGGCGGCCCCGCGCGTCGGGTACGGTTCATCGCCGGCCGGTCACCCCGAGGCCGCGCGGGCGGGCTCGCCGGCCGCCTCGTCGGCGGGCGGGCGGTGGACGATGCGCAGCTTCTTGATCCGCCGCGGATCGGCGTCGAGCACCTCGATCTCGTAGCCGGCGAGGCGCGGCGAGGTGATGAGCTCGCCGCGCACCGGGATGCGGCCGAGCATGGTGAAGACGAGGCCGCCGAGCGTGTCGACGTCCTCGCCGTATTCGGAGACGTCGAAGGCGGTGCCGAGCGCCTCGACCACCTCGTCGAGGGTCGCCCGCGCGTCGGCGACGTGCACGCCGTTGCCGGCGCCGACGATCGACGGGCCCTCGAGCTCGTCGTGCTCGTCGTCGATGTCGCCGACGATGGTCTCGACGACGTCTTCGATCGAGACGAGCCCGTCGGTGCCGCCGTACTCGTCGATCACCAGCGCCATCTGGATCCGGCTCGCCTGCATCTTGGCGAGCAGGTCGGTCGCCGGCATCGACGGCGGCACGAACAGCAGCGGCCGCACGAGGTCGGTCGCGGCGAGCGGGCGGGTGAGGTCGACGGCGTCGAGACTGAGGCGCTCGGCCTCGACCTCCATCTCGGCCATCTCGTCGAGGATCGGGTCGGCGGCGATGCCGAGCGGCTCGCCGCCGCCCACCGGCGCCTCCGCCCCGGGGTCGCTGCCGGCGGCGGCCAGCACCGAGGGCCGCGCCGCGGTGCGGGCGCGGTCGGTGACGTAGGCCATCAGGTCCTTGATGTGGACCATGCCGACCGGGTCGTCGAGGGTCTCGCGGAACACCGGCATGCGGGAATGGCCGGAATGCTCGAAATGCAGCAGCAGGCCGGCGAGGGAGATATCGGCGTCGACGGCGTCGATGTCGGCGCGCGGCACCATCACGTCGTCGACCCGGGTCTCGCGCAGGCGCAGGATGTTGCGCAGCATCGCGCGCTCTTCCGGGGTGAAGGCGGCGTCGAGTGCGTCCTCGCGCGAGAGTTCGTTCTCGAGATTTTCACGGAGATTGGCCGAGGGCTTCAGGCCGATCATCTCGCGCAGCCGCTGGATCCAGCTGCCGGAAGGGGCGGCCTCGTCCCGGCCCCGCCCCTCGCCGTCCGTCTCGGCCGCGCGCTCGGGCGGCCTGCGATCGGATATCTGGCGGTCGGATATCTGCCAGTCGGCGCCCTGCCGGTCGGGCAGCTTCGGCTCGGGCGTCTGGCGTGCGGGCTCGTCGAGAGCCAGCCGGGTCGCGATCACCGCCGTCGCGGGGATCGCGCCCATACTCTGTGCGTCCGGTTCGTTCATGGTCCCCTGTCCGTACCCCCTCGGGGTCGCCTCACATCGGCGGCCCCGTCACCGGCGGCCGCCACACTTGCGCGGTAGGCCGGCATCCGCCGCGCCGCCGCGCCCGTCTCTCAGCCTTCCGCCCGCGCCGCCGTGGCGGCGCCCGGCGCCGCCGGCTCGGTGCCGGCATAGGGATCGGCGACGCCCAGCGTCGCCAGCACCTGCGTCTCGAGCCGCTCCATCGCCTCGGCTTCCTCGTCGTCGAGGTGATCATAGCCGAAGAGATGCAACAATCCGTGGACGAGCATATGGGCGAGGTGGTCGCCGATTGAAAGCCCGGCCTCCGCCGCCTCGTGCGCCACCGTCTCGCGCGCGACGACCACGTCGCCGAGCAGCGGGCCGAACAGCTCCTCGTCCGGCTCGTGCATCGGGAAGGAGAGCACGTTGGTCGGCTTGTCGAAGCCGCGATGGTCGCGGTTGAGCGTCCGGATCGCGGCATCGTCGGTCAGCACCAACGCGACCTCGGTCCCGGGCACGATCCGGACCGGCACCGCCGCCGCCACGGCCCGGGCCGCGGCCTCGGCGAGCGCCGCGAGCTCCGCCTCCTCGCCCCAGCTCGCGTCCTCGACCACGAGGTCGACGACGAGCGCCGCCTCCGCCGCCGCATCGCTCATACGGCGGGCTCCGCGCTGCCGACCGGCGTCACGAGGCCGTCGTGGCCGTCGTCGGCCTCGTCGCGGGCCGCCTCCCGCGGCGGCCGCGGCGTCCGCGCCCGCACGGTCTCGCGGGCGGCGAGACGCTCGCGGCTGTCGGCGTCGTAGGCGGTGACGATGCGGGCGACGAGCTCGTGGCGCACCACGTCGCCCTCGGAGAAGCGCACCTGCACGATGCCGGGCACGTCCTTCAGGATGCGCGTCGATTCGACGAGGCCGGAGACTTGGCCCTGCGGCAGGTCAACCTGGGTCGGGTCGCCGGTGACGAACATCTTCGAGCCCTCGCCGAGGCGGGTCAGGAACATCTTCATCTGCACGGCGGTGGTGTTCTGCGCCTCGTCGAGGATGATCGCGGCGTTCTGCAGCGTGCGGCCGCGCATGAAGGCGAGCGGGGCGACCTCGATCGCGCCGGAGGCGAGCGCGCGCTCGACCTTCTCGGGCGGCATCATGTCGTAGAGCGCGTCGTAGAGCGGGCGCAGGTAGGGGTCGATCTTCTCGCGCATGTCGCCCGGCAGGAAGCCGAGCCGCTCGCCGGCCTCGACGGCCGGGCGCGACAGGATCAGCTTCGCGACCTCGCCGCGCTCGAGCAGCGCCGCCGCATAGGCGACGGCGAGATAGGTCTTGCCGGTGCCGGCGGGGCCGAGGCCGAACACCAGCGAGGCGCGGTCCATGGCGCGGATGTAGGCGTCCTGCGCCGGGTTGCGGGCGACCACGGTCTTCCGCCGCGTCGCGATCTGGGCGAGCTTCAGCCGCGCCTTCGGCTCGAGCGTCGGCAGCGGCAGCTGCGCGCCGACGGCGATCGCCATGCGGATCGCGCCCTCGACGTCGCCGGCCTGCACCTCGCCGCCGCCCTGGAGGCGGGCGTAGAGCGCCTCGAGCACGTCACGGGCGCGGGAGCAGGCGTCGTGCGGGCCCCGGATCGTCACCTGGTTGCCGCGCGCCACCACTTCGACCCCGAGTCGCTGCTCGAGCAGGGCGAGGTTCTGGTCGAACTGGCCGTAGAGATGGCCGATCAGGCGGTTGTCGTCGAAAGCCAGCACCACATGCGTCATGTCAGAGGCGTGGGTCATCTCGTCTCCAGGTCCCGCAGGGTCGGCGAGGGAGTCAAGACGCTCCCCCGGCGGCCAGAGTCATTGAGAGTTCGGTGCGGTCGGTGTCGGCGGCCGGGGCCGTGCGGCGGGCCGGGACGAGGTCGGGGGCGGCGAGCCGGCCCCACAGCGAGTTGGGTCCGACCCCCGTGACGACGACGCGGGCGAGCGAACCGATGAGATGCGCCGGGGCGTCGACCACCACCGACTGCAGGTAGGGCGAGCGGCCGATGAGCTGGCCGTCGTAGCGGCCGGGCTTCTCGAACAGCACGTCGAGCGTCGTGCCGACGAGGCTCTTCGCGAAGGCCTGCTGCTGGGCGGTGACGAGGGCCTGCAGCCGGGCGAGACGGGCGCTCTTCTCGCCCTCGTCGACCTGCCCGGCCATGGTCGCGGCCGGGGTCCCGGGGCGCGGCGAGTACTTGAACGAGAAGGCGGCGGCGAAGCCGACGTCGGCGATGAGGTCCATCGTCGCCTCGAAGTCGGCGTCGGTCTCGCCGGGGAAGCCGACGATGAAGTCGCTGGTGAGGGCGATGTCGGGCCGGGCCGCGCGGATGCGCTCGACGAGGCGGAGATAGTCGTCGCGGGTGTGGCGGCGGTTCATCGCCGCGAGGATGCGGTCGGAGCCCGACTGCACCGGCAGGTGCAGGTAGGGCATCAGCGCCGGCAGCTCGCGGTGCGCGGCGATCAGCGCGTCGTCCATGTCGCGCGGATGGCTGGTGGTGTAGCGCAGCCGCGCGAGGCCAGGGATCGCGGCGAGCCGGCGCACGAGGCCGCCGAGGCCCGTCGGCGCGCCGTCCGCGTCCGCGCCGTGGTAGCCGTTGACGTTCTGGCCGAGCAGCGTCACCTCGCGCACGCCGGCGGCGACGAGCCGCTCCGCCTCGGCGACGATGCGGTCGACCGGGCGCGACACCTCGGCGCCGCGGGTATAGGGCACGACGCAGAAGGTGCAGAACTTGTCGCAGCCTTCCTGCACCGTCAGGAAGGCGGTGATGCCGCGGGCGCGGGTGACGGCGGCGGGCGCGGCGGGCAGGTGGTCGAACTTGTCCTCGGCCGGGAACTCGGTCTCGACGACGTTGCCGCCGTCCCGCACGCGGGCGATCAGGTCGGGCAGGCGGTGGTAGGACTGCGGCCCGAACACCATGTCGACCGCGGGCGCGCGGCGGACGATCTCCTCGCCCTCGGCCTGCGCGACGCAGCCGGCGACGCCGATTACCATCTCGCGGCCCGCGAGCGCGCGCTCCTCCTTCATCACGCGGATGCGGCCGAGCTCGGAATAGACCTTCTCGGCCGCCTTCTCGCGGATATGGCAGGTGTTGAGGATGACGAGATCCGCGTCTTCGGGGCGATCCGTCGCGACGTAGCCGAGCGGGGTCAGGGCGTCCGTCATACGATCGCTGTCGTAGACGTTCATCTGGCACCCGTAGGTCTTGATGTAGACTTGCTTGCCGGCCGTCACGTCTCCGCCGTTCTCCCCGTGCTCCCGAAGCGACCCCGTCGCCGGCGGTCATCGCCCGCGGTCGTCGCAGCCATCATCGGCCTCGTGGTCGCCGCGCATCTTCCGCCGTCGGGCGCGAATCGCGGGCCGGCCGGCGGGCCATGGCTTCGCCTTCCGTTCCGGTTTAGCCGTTTTCGCGGGGCTTGAGAATAGCGGCGGCCACCGCCGTCCCCCGCTGCCTCGCGTCGCCGTCGTCGCGCAGGGTCCCCACCAGCATCCGCCGCACGGCGCTCTCGGCGGCGCGCGTCGCCGCCTTGCGGTCGTCGCCGCTGCCGAGGGGGATCGGCGGGCCGTAGACGATGCGGACGTCGAAGGCGCCGTCGGCGAGCACGCCGAGGAGGTGCGGCGCGAGGTCCATGTCGCCGGTCCAGGCGACGCGCGGCCGGCTGCGCCGGTCGAGCGGCAGGCCGTGCTGGCGGGTGTAGGCGACCGCCACCGGCTGCACCAGCGCGGCCCCGGCGCCGTCGCCCTCTGCGCCGCCCACCGCCCGGCTCGCCGCGCCGACGAGGGCGGAACGGAACGGCAGCACGTCGGTGCCGTCGCCCGAGGTGCCCTCGGCGAACAGCACGATGGCGTCGCCGGCGGCGAGGCGGCCGGCGATCTCGGCCGCCTGCGCGCCGGTGCGGGTGCGGCGGTCGCGCTCGACGAACACGGTGCGCTGCAGCCGCGCGAGATGGTTCACGAAGGGCCAGCCGGCGACGTCGGCGCGCGCGACGAAGCTTGCGGGCATCGCGGCGCCGAGCGCGACGATGTCGAGCCAGGAGACGTGGTTGGCGACGAGGAGCAGCGGCCGTCCCTCGGCCGGCGCGCCCTCGCGCGTGACCCTGAGGCCGATCAGCCGCGCCGCGACGCGGTGCCAGAGGTGCGGCAGCCGCGCGGCGAGGCGGGACGGTCGACGGCGCGCGCGGCGGATCGCCAGCCACTGCAGCGGCAGGAGGACGAGCGTCATCGCCGCGAGCAGCGCGACGATGCCGGCGACCCGCAGCCGCGTGGCGAGCGGCATCGCGTCAGTCCGCCTCGCCGTCGCCAGTCCCGGGCGCGGCGCGCTCGTCGAGCGGCACGGCGTAGAGCTCGAGCCGGTGGTCGACGAGGCGGTAGCCGAGGCGGCGGGCGATGATCTCCTGCAGCGCCTCGATCTCCTCGTTGCGGAACTCGATCACCGCGCCGCTCCGGAGGTCGATCAGGTGGTCGTGGTGCGCCTCCGGCACCGGCTCGTAGCGCGCGCGGCCGTCGCGGAAATCGTGGCGGGCGATGATGCCGGCGTCCTCGAACAGCTTCACCGTGCGGTAGACGGTGGAGATCGAGATGCGGTCGTCGACCGCGGCGGCGCGGCGGTAGACTTCCTCGACGTCCGGATGGTCGCTCGCGGCGTCGAGCACCCGCGCGATGACCCGGCGCTGGTCGGTCATGCGCATGCCCTTGGCGAGGCACTGGTCTTCGAGGGGGAGGTTGCTGGCGTCGTCGACGGTCATGGCTGGCGCCCGGTTCGCACGGCCCCGGAGGGGCCGGGCGGAAGGTGTCAGGAAGAACGCGGCGACGCGCTCGCGGCGCTCTAGCCGATGTCGGCGCGCATGACAAGCGCGCCCGAGGGCTCGGCCCCCGGTCGAGCATAGTAGTTTCCGCGCCGGCCGGCCACGGCGAAGCCGAGGCGGCGGTAGAGCCCGAGCGCCGCGGCATTGCCCTCGTCGACCTCGAGGAACAGCGCGCGCACGCGGTCGGCGTAGAGCCGCCGCATCGCCTCGTCCATCAGCCGCCGGACGACGCCGCGGCGCCGTTGGGCGGTGGGCGC
>LWCB01005517.1:0-10509 GCA_001630525.1 Coelastrella sp. M60 | reverse complement strand
ATCCTTTCCCTTGTGTCCAGGGTGAGCTGTCACCTGGAGCCACCACGCTGCAATGCGCAAAGGTTGAGGTGACTGGTGGGCCTGTGTTCTCACTACAGCGAGGCATCACGCCCAAGATAGTGGACCCCAATGTGAAGCTGTCCAAGCCTGTTATCTACTTAGGGTTGGCAGCCAAGGAGATCGCAGCCTGGCAGCCTGATCAGCTGACATTCAATGAAAAGGTGTGTCCAGAAGTGCAACACCAGAGGCGCGGGGGTCTTGCGGTCTTGCTCCTTATCACAACACCAGTGGCATTGATCTCTCCAAGGCTGTGCATAACCGTCAGCATTGTTGTGCCGGGTCAGGCCTTGTTGATGTGGCTCAGCAGCTGTCCTCAGTGACACAGTAGAGACATATGCTTCTTGCACTTTCTGCTACAGGTGCGCATGAATGGCCACACAGGCTATGTCCGCTCCCTGGCCACCAGTGGCAAGTACCTGTTCAGCTGTGGGTGCAACTTCCTCAGACAGTGGGACCAGGCCTATGCAGTGCCCAAAGAGGTCAGCACCACCAAGCTGTTCAAGGGGGACATCCTGTCCATTGCCTGTGGTGACAAGTACGTGTTCACTGCTGGCGCTGATGGTGTATTGAGATCATGGAGCATTGGCAAGACAGGCGAACTGAGTGAGGCAGCAATAAGGGAGAAAGCCCATGAAGGCAGGATCACATGTGTAGTAGTGCATGGCAGCCTGTTGTACTCAGCTGGGTATGATGGAGCAATCAAGGTGAGCACACTGCAGGAACTGTCACACATAGCCACTAGTAGTACTTCATACGACTGTCGTGAACAAGTATCATGAAGATGTTTGTCACTATCATGGCAGCACACAGTGGTTCAGTCTGGTTGATCAGTGTTATCAGCATAAGAAGGCCAGTCTACTGCTTGCCTGTGACTCACGGGGTTGTTGCAGGCGTGGGATATGACCACTCTTCAACTGGTCATGGAGGTGAAGAATGCTCATGATGGTGAGCGCATACAAGCATTGGTGCTGGGCAGTAATGGCGTAAAATCCACCAGCAACAGCAGCAACAGCAGCAATGGCAGCAGCCCTGAAAGCAGGAGTCTGAGCCCAGTTGCAGCAGACCACAGACTAGTGGCAGGTGACAGTGGAGCAGCAGATGATTGTAACACTGTGAACCTTGAAAGCCAGATATGTAGCGATGTGGACATAGGGCCAGCTGACGCCTCTGCTGGGCCTGTGAGCTGTGAATCTGATGCTGTGTCAAAGCCAGCATCTGTGCCGTCAGAAGCGTCATCATCAGCAGCAACAGTTCTGTACAGTGGAGGCGATGATAAGCTTGTACGGCGCTGGGATGCTCAATTGTTGACCCCCATTGGTGACCCATTGCAAGTGCACAATGCTGCTGTTAAAGCCCTCGCTGTTGGTCAGCAGATGCTATTGGTGTCTGGTGATGCAGCGGGTGAGGTGGCTGTATGGGCAGTGTGAGGGGTGGTTACGTAGCTATACTTGTGTGGAATCTGCTGCAGTGCACTACGTGATCATGTTATGTACCTATATGTTGTCTTGTCAGTAGCCAGGGCATGGGTAGGCAAAAGTCTGTAGTGTGGCAACAGCCATGGAACACCAGTGTCCAGCACCAAGCAAGTATGCCATTTGTGCAGCTGAGCTGTGCATGGAGGGTCTCATGCTCTTGTACAGCACTTAATATTGACCACAGTCCTCGTATACCTCCTGTACCAGTGTCTAGTCAGCACGGTCAATCTGTTGAGTAGTCGTTTAGGTGATATGAGGCTCGACCTGTCATGGAGCCAAAAATAGAATCAGAAGGCAACACACTGCGCAACAACCTGCATGTCTATGCTTCAGCATTTTTCAATTGTATTGCAGGGCCAGTGTTGTCTTGCACTTGTTGGCCTTCTGCAACTCTTCATGAGTCTTGTGTGCACAAAGTGTTGTAGGGTATGTTGGGGGACAGTCGGCAGAGAGTCGGCAGGTTCATTGAGCGGTGGAACAGTTGTATGAAATGTTTGTGTTGTCTGTCGCAGCATTGATGACGCTCTATGGTGGTTCATGTATGTATGTTTTATCAGGGCTCTGCCTGCTTGTAGCACACTGCACTGCAGCTACCAGCAGCCACAAGCAGCATTGAGGGCAATGCCTCATGCCAGTGGCAAATGACAACAATCATGTTTTGTGAGAACCAGAACCACGAGGGCGTGCTGCATCTTTTCTGGTAAATAGTGGTGACTTGTATGCCACTGCATTTGAGATGCACATTCAGACCCAGTTTTGCTGCTCGGGCCAGGTTGATGGCTGGTTTTTCTCTTGTACAGTCTGCAACATTATTCAATTTGGTTGATTTGATTGTCTGGTGCGCACGTGTGTGCGACAATGCCTGATCATTTTCTGATAGGCTGATGGATGTGTTGCTACTTCGGCGTCTTGATCACATGCAGTTGCAGGCCGGGTATGCTGCGTCATAACACATTTACATGTTGCAACAATTGTGTATGACCATGTTGTGTGTAGCAGCTGGCTGGCAAGGCATTGACAAACAGGTCACCCAGCTGGCAGCCCATTACTGGGGCCACGGCTGCTGCAAGATGCTAGTACTGTTGGAGCATCCCAAGGAGTACAAATTGTTTGTGTGGTATTTGATGCGGCAGTGGCCTTGTGACTTTTCTCGCTTTATATTCAAGTTCTGATCACGTTTCCCTGTTCCAATCTCTACTGCTGTCACCTGCTGCAGTAAGCATATCATAGCCAACTCGTTTGCATATGGTGTAATTTAGGTGAAGATGCAACACCCTGAAAGCTCAAGCCAGCAACGGTTCCCTGCTTTCACACTCCTTAAACTGGCACAGCATGGTTACAAGTGCCCGCACACTAAAGAATTTGGTTGACAAGTGTGATGATATGGGAGTTCTACAAATCTTTGAATGTTTTGCTTGCTTGTGGCAATTGATGGCATCAAGCAGTACAACGGCTCTGGCAGTCCGAAGCAGCTACAGCAGCGCATATGAATCTTGCATAGCTAATAACACGTAATTAATCACCGACAAATTCTGGAGAAGTACAGCTTGCACTGTCTGACAAGCATTCTCTTGCCCGTGCGACTGCTACCGTGGCCTGAAGCGCCGAGAACATGCATGCGCTGTGCTGTGTTGGTTGGAAAGCCCTAAAGCCAGCTGCAACAGCGACCATCGCTCCTTGTGATGGGCCAACAGTCCTAACACACCTACAACGCATGAAAGCAGTCTGTTGTCTGATGACAGTATCCCGCTGCTTACGTTGTGCGACCAATCCACATCGAACTGCAGCATATCCCCATACACAAAGCGTAGGCGTCCTTTTGATCTTCTAACGGCTGGTATGTCGGATAAAAGCGAGCTCGTAGCACAGTTTTGCGCCATCACAGGTGCTGCTGCGTACCAGGCAGAACAGTACCTTGAAGCTCTAGAGTATGATCTCGAAAGAGCAATTGACTTTTACCTAGAGCACCCTCCACAAGATAGGCCTCCTATAGAGGCAGAAGACGATCTAGTAGCTACGCGGACAGCAGAAGAGCACGAGTTAGGTCAGTCCTGATGGTGGTGTTGCACAGCCAGGATACAACCTTGCCCAAACCTGTTTGCTGATGCTTTATCTGTGTAATAACTGTTTTATGCTGTGTTTGCAGCTTCTCGAAGACCGTTCCAACCCGCAGCTGAGGTAAGCACCTACAGCAACATGTCCATCTCCAGCATGCAGCTATGAGGTGCGCTGTAACCCCTCATTGTCGAGCCGTGAGAGTGCTGCTACATTGACAACTGGTGTTTTCCTGATGTACTTGCAGTCGCTAGATGATGGAGAGGATGCCGCACTGGCAGAACTGGCCAGACAGAGAGCCAGAGCTCTTGAAGCTAGGCAGCATGCTGAACAGCAGATGGAAGGTGAGTCGCTCACGGTAACTCAGACAGCCTGGTGGCTGTACAGATAGCATGACACAGCAATGGTGAAATATGCTGAGCACATTGCTTGTGAGGCAGGCGCCATCTGGCTCTTCATTGTGGCTGCCTGCAGACATGATGGGTCAGGCCCGGGAGTTGATGAGGACAGCAGGCATAGACTTTCCACGAGACATGTTGGGAGTACAAGGTCAGCTGCCACAGTACAGCAGCACTTGACTGCTTTCGTGTTTGTGCAGCCGGTACTGGCCTAGAAACAACTGTCAGGTTAGGGGACTTTTTAGAACCAGGAAAGGTGACCTCCTTCCTGTTGGGTGCCTGGCTGTTGCATGCTGATGTAGGCCACAGTCTATCTGCAGCTGCTGCAGTTGCTGGCAACACCCCTGCTGTGGGGCCACCGGTACCTGGAGCAGCAGACCTTGTTGACATGGTGAATGATGATGAAGATGATGTTGCAGCAGCACTAACAGCAGAAGCAGCAGGCAGCAGCTACCATCGGCAGCAGCAGCAGCAGATGCTGGAGCATTATCAGCAGGCGGCGCGACAGCGACAATCAGAGCATGATGCTGTCCAGGATCCTGACCTTGCTGCTGCTTTGGCTGCTGCTGCTGCCAGTGATGATGCAGCAGCGGGTGCTCGTGATGGTTATGCTGATGCTTCTCTGGACCTGCCAGAAGGCATCAACCTGGAAGAGGCGCGCATGCTGGAGGCCGCTATGCTTGGCATTCCCTATCAGGGCCGGATACCGGACTTTGCTGCAGCACCACCACCAGCAGCAGCGGCGTTGTCTCCGGGCACCAGGGAGCGCCGCAACCTTCAGGCAGAACAGGATGCAGCATATGAGGAGTCACTGGCCCTTGATAGGTGTGTTGGGCATGCAGCTTTTGGTGACAGGATGGTAGCAGTGCTGATGTAGTGTGGATGCACAGGCGCAGCTCTGGTGTACTTGCTGTCTGTTCTCACCCATCAGCAAGGCATGAAGTTGCGCCTTTTACGTTCGAATGGTGATCTTCCAGCTTCTATCGCGTCAGATGCCATGTTTGTTTGCTGCAGGGCGAAACAGGAATCCGTAGAAGCAGCAAAAGCAGAAGAAAAAGCCAAACAACAAGCAGAGAAGGAAGCTGCAGAGGCAGCAGCACAAGCTGAGGCAGCAGCCCAACAGCAGCTAGCAGCAGCTCTGCAGGCCAAACAGCAGCGGCTGCCAGGTGAACCCGCCAGTGGTGAGGCTGGGGCCATCAGCATTGTCATACGCATGCCAGACGGCAGTCGCCAAGGCAGGCGGTTCAGGGTCACAGATGACCTGCAGGTGCTGTTTGACTTTGTGGATGTGCAGAGTGGGCAAGCAGCAGCGGCAGCAGCAGCTGAGGGTGGTGGTGTGACTGGTGGTGTCAGGCCAGGTGCATACCGGCTGGTGACTCCATTTCCTCGCAAGGTGTTTGTTGAGGGAACACCAGGAACTTTGCAAGCAGCAGGCATTGACAGTGATAGTGCATTCTTCTTGGAAGCTATGTGATTTGACACAAAGTACCAACCAGACAGGAGGGTCACCTGTGTGTGCTTTATGCAGACCCTTGTGAATGACGGTATTTTGTTGCAGTGCGTCAGCCAGCTGGTTGATGCTGACAATGTCATTGTGGCTGTTGCAAGCGCCAACCAGCTGCAGCAAGGGTTTGCAGTCTGGCTTGGGCTGTGCACCCCTTCAATTGGTGTGCATGGTATCAGCATGTACCAGCCAACATACCTCGCCATCTGTTACTTATTCTGCTTTCCAGACTTTCCCAACATCGCTTTGTTGGCCTTGCAAGGGGATCATGATAGTCAATGTGTCCTGAGTGTTGGCAGTGCGGAGTCTGCTGGAAGGCAACCCTTAGTAATGCATCATTGTGCACTGCAGCCTGCAGCCCTGTGGCTCAGCAAGCTGCAGACATCATCAATGCAGTCATTGCGTCTAGATCTGTAACTGCACGTGTAACTGCACGTCAAATGTCATGGGCAGTGCCCAAGGGCAGTCTAGGCGGAGCGGACTTGCTTGTTGTTTGTTTGCACCTGCATGCTGTATGCCGCATAAGATGGGAGAATCGGATTGCTTGCCTGTCAATGACGTGATGAAGTGGTGGCATCAGCACCGTCCAGTGGCCACCTGGACCATGGACCATAAGTTAAACACCTGGTGCATGATATTGTACTGTCCCTCCTGCAACAGCGGCTGTCTTGCTGGCAACAAACTGTTATAACTTTCAGCAGAGTCAAAGCGTTGCTAGGCATGAGACAAGCTTCAACGATTGCTAACAGAGCACTGCTCTCTGAGCAAGGCTTGCCAGTGTGTCAGATGTATGAAAGAAAGTTTGGCTCGTGCAGCCAAGTGATGCAATGCTGGCTGATAAAACAAGCAAATGCTGCTCTAAGTGTATGCAGAGCGCTCTCATAGGGCTCTCAAGGGGGCTCTGTAGGCTAGAGAGTAGATCTACTTGCCCAATGTGCAGCAGCCAAGCGCTTGGCTAGCCTAGCAATGCTGCATAGTATGCATCTTAGGCCTACATTCAAAGAAAACCCTAGTAGGCAATACTATTTACTCTGCATAGTGACTCTGCATCAAACTTCCAACCGCCCGCTGTTGTGCAAAACCAGCATGCCAGCAATGCAATTCACTTGGCCCACCGCTACTGCTCTACTCTGGGGTGTCAAAATGACTGTCTGCTAGGTTGCAAGCCTTGCTGCAATGATTGCAGCAACAATCCAGACAGATCCCCTGTGTAACGAGTCAAAGGGACAAACAAAATCTGTACTCTAGGCCAAATATCCTTTCACATATGCTGACACGAGATGCCCCTGAAAGGCTTGTTTGGTGACTAGGAGCCAAATGTGCTACCGTAGCCCCTGAAAGGCTTGTTTGGTGACCAGGAGCCAAATGTGCTACCGTAGCACTCCACCCATTGTGCCTGGTGAGCTTACCATGTGATGCAGTGCTAGCAAGCCATAAAGTTGATCAGGCAGCGACCAAGTATTGATTTGAATTGATGAACGATGTTTTGGATACAATTCCAAATCCAGAGGGTGCTCTGGATAAGCTGAACTGACCCTATCTAGCATATATGACAGCTGAGAGCACCGTGCATCATGTACAGGAGCGGTGCAAGGGACCAGCAAAGCCATGCACCACATGCAAAGGTGTCTGCTGAGCTGCCTGGTGTGGTACATATGCCATAAGACTGATTGCAGCCTACTGGAACAGGCCACAATTGCAGCCTTTGATGTTAATGACCTGCTTCTGTCTTCATGGGACGGTCTGAAGCAACCCAGTAGACAGCTGGTTGCAGCAAACAGCGAGGCAGCAGCCTTGAGGTGACAGTACCATATCAGCATAATGTGTATACACTGGGCTTCTGTCCTTTCACAATAAGACCAACAACCACACTGCTGCCAACTGCCAAGCCACCGTTTTGCAGGCACCAGTCAGGCAGGTCAAAGCACCAGTGCTGCGTGTCATCGGCCAGGCGTGTGCAGTTCCAGTGCTTCAGCAGCTCTCCTACTGCTGCTACCTTGAGGCACATAGAGCTTGCTGCTGACGACCCGGTGTTGGTGATCTTGACGTCTATTTGGTAACAAGGTGTGGAGCTGTCAACCCAGGAGTTCACCTCTGACACCTGCAGACATGATCAATAGCTTGGAACTTGCCTGAAGCCGTTGCAGACCAATTGCATTGCCAACAGTTTGAGCTTCTGCAGCACAAGTGGCGCCAGTGTGTCGCACAACCCCTTGCCCAGAGCTGAGCCTGTGCTGCACCATGATAGGTGCTGTTCATCAAACTGGCCAGGTAACAATCTGACAACACAGCAAGCAAGCAACCAGCAGCAGGCAGGTGGCGCTCTACAATCTACAAGGGACACTTTACTTACTATCTGCCAGCTGTGACAGGGTTCACCTGTAAAGCGGCACCACAACAACAGCAATGCTGTTTATTGCACACAACAGCAAGCTGATGTGGGCTGCCGCACCTCGAGAGTTCCCTCTTTGAGATGTACTGCAGCAGCAGGTCCAGTTTGAGATGCAGGAGGAGCCACAGCTGCTGCTGATACCTCTGATTCATGTCCTGTACCTCCTGCAGCAGGCAAACAGCCACAGGCCGCCAACTCTGCTGGTGTGACCGCGCAGAGCTCTGCTGGTGGCGTTACTGGCTGCACCTCTGCCTGAGGCCACTTGGTGGGACAAGGATGAGCGGTGGCAATGATGGCGAGCTTGACGTCATTTGGTGTCTGCCAGTCATCTTGTAGCAGACCGCCTGCAGTATCAGATCACAACGTTCTGGATCAGCCATGATGAGCTGCCTGGATGATGACTGGTAGCAACACCTCAGCAGCTCATGTTGTGTCATCAAGGCGCCTGGCAACAGAGGACACCAAGTGCCAATACATACTGTTGCATGTTTAAGAACAGGTCTTGTACTGTTGTCCTGCATTTCTCCAGAGACAACCACTACTTGGCTGTGTCCCGGGCCTGATGGTGCTGCTCTCACCAGTGTCACCGCTGTTTGGATTGAGGCACCAGTAGAAGGAGTCAGTAATGTCATTCTTCACGAACCATGTGGCTAAGGACTGCTGCCACAACTGCACATGATCAAACACACAGAAAAGTACAGAAATCAACCAGACTGACACACATGCTGAGGGTTGTATTTGCAATAAACGAAATGTTCCTGGGGTGGCCCTGGCCACTCCTGATGCTACCCAGAAGATTGCAGGTTGGTGGTTGAGTCACCATCACATTGACACAGCAGAGCTGATACACGAGCAGATGACATGAGGTGTAGGAGGAAGAAGCCATCAGCATACGTCAGACAACTGACCTACTGCACGACAGCAGTGCAGATGACTCGAGCCATTCACATGGATCTGTGCAATAGCAACAACGTGGGAGTGGCAGTACACTACATTGCGACAGGAATACCCAGCACATGCCAGTTGCTGCAAACCCTCTAACATGTGCGGCAGCAGTGTCAGCACCACCATACACCACCCAACCCAGGTATCACCCTCTGCAAAGTGGCGCGATCTTCACCTCGCCACCCCCAGCTCACCTGATCTTTACTGCCTGGTCGTGCCCAGCCTCCCCACTCACCAGGACAAACAGCGGGACCCAGCTGCTGCTGCTTGATGAACCTGACGTACACAGATATGCATCATGGCGAGCAAGTCACAAGCGTACAAAACACACTTGAACTGACATCAGATATACATCATACAGCTTCAACATGCCTTGATTGCACTTATGTGAGCTTTTTGGGGCATGTACATGGTGTGTTGAGAGTATGCTGCACTATGGCATACGGCATGAGCATCCAGTGCACTCCTTGTACCACACAACACATGAAAAGCTGACAAAACCTACCCAAAGTGACGACTCCAGATGTCCGGCATGTTGCTGGGAAAGCTGCTTGTGTTGAAGTATGACTGATTGTGAACATCAGGACCATACACATGTGGAGAATACACCAATTTATCAGCAACAGGGAGACGAATCGGTGCCTGCAACACAGTGAGGCAAGTGTTGAGTCCAAGCTCAAGCCCCTGCAGAACAGGGGCAAGCTGCAGGCTAGACCCTTGGTCACGATGCTTGTATTCACATTGGTCAATTCTGAACCTCAGCAACACTACATACACGGCAGCAGAGCACCTGCTTGGCCCACAACATGACAACCACAGCAGCACCATCAGCACCAGCACCGCCATCATCACACCTTTTCTGCTGCAGCACAGTGTCCTCCCCACCAGCAGCTCTCCTGAGGCTGCACCACTCCATTGTTCTCCACCCCCTCAACAAACACCAGCAGCCGGGGGTTGGCCTCAAGCGCCACAGCTGCCAGGCGCTCAGCACCTAGCCTCCAGTCAGTGGCTGACCCGTCACCCCAGCTAGCTGTGCCATGAGGCTCGTTGTTCAAGTCAACACCAAACACATTCCAGCACGACTTGTACCTGAGGGAGTGTTCACACTCATGGTTGTAACACAGCTAGCATGTTGCAACATGACCAGGTGTTATCATGGCATAATCCTCAGTGGTACTTGCAGATTGCTTCACAAGAATCCGCAGAAAGGCCGAGGTGTTGCAGCAGAGCGCTGTGGTAGCGCACTGATTTTGGCCCTTGTGCATCACACTGACCTGAGTACCACAGTCCTCCATGCCTGCATGACCAGTGCTTCAGGGTACTGCTGGTCATACCACAGGTCAGGAATGTCCTTGGCTGCAGCCAGGCGGTGAAGATCAAGCAGCACCAACAAACCCCGGCGAGCACACTCCTGTACAAACCTAGAAGAGGGAAGCGACAACAGAGGGTGATGGTTGTACTCTGTCTTCCGAGAGCATATGGGACATGATGGCTTACTTTAATGATAGTGTTGATGATGATTATGTTGTTGTTGGTGGTGTTGTTGTTGCAGCAAGCCACAAGCACAGTAAGCAAAGCAAGCAAGTGCTTTCTTTGTCTAATGCATCACACTCGTCTGTCATGCTCATTGTTTGTGTCGGCAACTTCACATTTGCTTACTTTGCTCCCTGCAAAAGATTA
>LWCB01005513.1:0-11559 GCA_001630525.1 Coelastrella sp. M60 | reverse complement strand
GCTCGGGTTTGCTGCGTTTTCAAGTCATGAATGTCCTTACAGCGGGGCTACAGTTGTACCCATACCCCCCCCCCCCCCCGCAACTGCACTGGCTTCAGCCAACACCCTGGCCTTGGGTTCCTGCAGCGCGAATCAGGGCACGCAGAAGAGGAAAAGAACCATCTTAGTTTCGAATATATTTCATTCAGTAACAGTAAGAGGATGTTCGCAGCAGTTCGCGCAACAAGACCGATAGCTCAGGCGCAGCGAGCGACATGTACTTGCTGACAGCCCGGCCCAGACACCGCGATCCAGGTCTTACATGCGCTGCTGACTGGTTGCAATGTTTCGGAGGCCGTGATTGCGTGGATCACGCCAGGCACTAAACCATCTGACTGGAAATAACACGTTACTTGATCTCGCCCAGTACTCCTGCCCAAAGCCTCTATAGCTAGTACGCTGCCCTCCACAGGCCGCACTCTGTCATCATAAACCAAGAATCACGATGGCTGCCGCACTCCGCACATCCCCTGTTGCCCAGGTATAGCTTCGTCGCTGCAGCATGCACGGGTCGGTTACGCTACTTCAGCGCTTGACAGCTTATTTTCTTGCAGGCAACCGCCAGGCCCAGCCTGAAGGCTCAGCCAGCAAGGCGCGCAGTTGTGTGTGCAGCTGTTCAGAAGGACGAGCAGCAGGTGTCTAAGGCTATTGCCGCTGCAGCCCTCGCAGCTGTGATTGGCTTTGGTCAGGCTGATGCAGCAAAGGCAGACATCTCTGGTCTGACCCCATGCAGCGAGAGCAAGGCATATGCCAAGCGTCTGAAGAACGAGGTCAAGGCCCTGAACAAGCGTCTCAAGAACGTGAGCGCGTGCTGTGATTGTATAACAGCAAGTACCAGTAGATATTATTTCATAGGGCATGTGGTCTGTCTGGGTGGTATATGCGTGCATGGTGGACTACTATGGCACGGGATCCATCGCACTGGCACCCTGGAGGATCGCAGATAGACACAACAGAATAAGCCGCACAGCGTTTGCAGATCAGATGGGTCAAACGTTGCAAGCAGGAGCGTCGTCAATGATTCCGCAGCATGTGCAGCCAGCGAGCATATTTCAGCAAGACATTGACCCAGGCAACCGCAGCAGCACAGCAGCTCAATCCACAGTCAGAACTTACAGCACCCATTAGTTCATAGCAAGTCATGATAGGCAGTATTGCTGACCTTGGGTTATGCTCCTGCATCCAGTATGTCGCAATAGTCAGCCAATGGTGGGTGATGTTGCTTGTGCTCTGTTGCTGTTCTGGTACCTGCAGTATGAGGCAGACAGCGCCCCAGCTATCGCTATTAAGGCCACCATCGACCGCACTGAGAAGCGTTTTGCCAACTACGCCAAGGCTGGTCTGCTGTGCGGTGCTGATGGCCTGCCCCACCTCATTAGCGACCCAGGACTTGCACTGAAGTATGGACATGCAGGAGAGGTCTTCGTAAGTATATCAAGTTGAGGGATGACAGCAGACATGTACTGTGTGTTGCAAGATCGAGGGTAGCGTATCTGTCATCAGCTGACTCATCGCTGCTACAGCTCATGGTATCATCCACAGCAACCTGGGGCACCGGCAGCAGCAGCAAGCCAAGGCAGCAGGATCCATCCACTGCAGCACAGCGTATCGATTCAACCACAAGCTGTGCAGCAGCAATTATGCTTGACATCTTTCGATGCCTTTCCCTATGACAGTCTGACCAAGGCGTGCTCAGTACAACAAGCGGGCATCTGCAACAGCCAGCAGCATGTACGACTTGCCGTATTTGAGAAAACTTCATGTTTTCCTAATTATTTGCAGATCCCCACCTTCGGCTTCTTGTACATTGCTGGGTGGATCGGTTATGTTGGCCGCCTGTACCTGAACAAGGTCCGTGGTGAGGCCAAGCCCACTGAGAAGGAGATCATCATTGATGTGCCTGAGGCCCTCAAGCTGACCTGGCAGGGAGCAACATGGCCCGTGCAGGTCGTGGCTGAGCTCAAGGCAAACACACTCACAGAGAGGGCAGAGAACATCACTGTCAGCCCACGGTAAGTGATGGTGATAATGAGCAAGGGAACCAGCTGCTGGTGGTGTTCTGGTGGCTGTTTTCCTTGTGCATGATCTGCTGTAGTTCGTTTGCAGTCAATCATCGTATCTTGGACCTCCACTCTGTTTCTTGTTGTTGAGCATGGCAAGGTGTTATCTGTGCCACCAGGGTCGCCCACTACTGCAGCTTACCACTGTAGGTTGATTTCAGTTGCTCCTGGATGGAGCTGAAGCTTAGCTGATACGTGGCGTCCTGCAGCAGTCTGGGATCGTAGTGTATTATTGTTGTGCTGGGCTTGTCCACATGACATAAGCTGCCTATCCTTGTTTGTGATGTGCAGGTAAATCATCTTCAATCATTCCAGAGGGTTGTGTGCAGTAGTAGGAGTCCATGTGCAGAAGCTATGAATCCTGCAGCGGTGGCTGCTGGCGAGCAGCTTGCACATGTCAACAGCTTAGTGATGTGATGGCCTGGCAGTAGTATGATGCAGCAGCTGATTGTGTTTGAGCGCTGCAGCATTCACTTGTCATCTTGTCATCAGGCAGCTCTGATGGTTTCCTTGCACCAGTGAATCCTGTGCAGCGATTCAGCAGCGGACAGGTCCGTGCTTGGGCTTTGCAGAGCTGTGTAGCAATGAGCGGAGCATGGAAGTATCAGGTTGCAGATTGTATTGTAAAACCGTGAGTGCACGCAGTGCATGTTGGAAAGTTGTATTTCTGTCAGCAGTGCAGTAAGACCTCTATCAGGAGGTTGCTATATCTGACAGAGCTTCTGTGTAACCATGGTGGTTTCTGCTGAATGTGTCCAAAGATCTGAACTGCCACGCTGCAGAAATTGGATGAGGGATTGAGAAATGTATCATTATGCATTTTGGGTGCTGCGATCTCTGAATCTTTGGGCTGCACTAAACTTCACTGTCCGACAGTAAAGTCTACATTGAATACAAACCTGGCAGGATATGCAGCAGTATGAGGTATTAGCGATGTGCCTCCATGGTCACCAATATCGTGCCATTATACATATATAATCAACTCTGAGAGTCAGGTGCATGTACGCGAGAAAGCAAGTAAATAACAACAGTTCTGCTTGCTTGAATGTATGCATTGCCCTTTGCTGTCCCGTGTGTAAGCAGCCTGACATTAGTAATGCTGCCGATGTTGTCCCTGACAGTGTCTGCCAGACAGCAGATGTCAGTTGTCTGTGACAACAGCTTAAGTTCAAACACAAGATGGAATGCTTTATGTGCGCTTCTATGTTCCTTATACAAGAGGTACCACGACTGCTGACACGGTGCACTGCTGAGCTAATGCCCCAGCCTGCTGAGCACAACTTGAAAACAGTGTTTGAAACCGTATGCAATGGTCAACAACCCGAAGGAAGCCTGCAAGGTTGCAACGGTTCTGTAACAATCCTTGTCAGATGGTTGCCAACCGTCTGGTTTGCGGCAAGCCAAGCTCTGCCAAAGCCAGAACACAGGCTGTCAGCTGACAACTGTGGCCGGCACTGCCGGAGACTGGTTTACCCCCTCTGTGTGATGCAGCATGCCCCAGCCACCACATGCCCCAGCTTCTTTCTTTGGGTGGCGGCCGCTTAGCAGCAGCAATTGCCCTTTACTTATCAACCAGCATTGCTTTCACTTTGCTGCACAAGCCAAACTTTCTTGGCACAGCGGCTCTGCTCTATGGACAAGCTTGCCCACCTATCGTCCCTCCAGCACTGCCTGTGTGAACCTCCAGCTGAGACTCCACTGTGGCTGACACAAGTCAACAGGAACAAGACCCTGCTTGTTACGAGCACCGCTGCAAACAACATACGGGAAAACCAAAGTTGCAAGACTCACTGAGCACCTTGGTTAACTTGGTTGAACCACTGCACATGAAACACACAACCTGTGCCAACCGGTTTTATTCCATTACTTGAAGGTGCAGGGGATGATTGACCACTGTCATGTACTACATGCATCAGCTGCAGGGCTGCAGGCAGTGCAAGGCATATTGACTTGTACTGCCGCTGCCAGCTGAGCTAGAGCTTGGTTGTGACTGTGGCGCTTGGACAATTGCATGTCACATGAAGTTCATGCCATGAACTCAAATTGACTCAAGCTCCTTGAAGGGACGGCCAGTTAGCAACCAACTACTGGTGTGCTGGGAGACATCCTGAGTACAACATTCTTGGAAGTCTCAGCATGGCCACTTGCAATCCAGGAGTCGCTTCCGCCGCCGCTGCTGCTGCTGCTGCGGCGGCGGCGGCTGCGGCTGTGGCTGCTCAGAGCACTATCACTGTCCATGCAGCCACCCCCCCCCCCCTCCTCTCCCCCATCCCCCAGCCCAAACACCCACCTACCTATCTGCTCCTGCAGCCATCAGAGTCCTGACAACCTCCACATGCCCTCTCATGGCAGACCAGTGCAGAGCAGTGTTATGACCCTGAAATAACACCGTTATAATATCGCAGTCAGTCAACATAGTCACAACGTGGCAGTCAGGTAAACAGAATGCATGCAGTAGAACTCAGTACTCAAGCCCTAGAGTCTCCAGTTCATTGAGAACCAGAGTCCTGTTCATAACAAGCAGAAGAATTGACTTGGTCTACACAGATGAGACCATCAGGGGAGTTGTATGCCGCATACTCTGGCCGTTCCGGCTTGCTGCTATGCTGACATGCCTCATTATGCAGCATTAAGGATGGTCGACACTTTTGGGCAGTATGTTCAAGGCTGAGTGTGCCAGCTATTGTCGCTTTGGATGCAATCAGCTGCAAAGTACCGAGGCAGTAACACGCATGTAACTGACACTGCACTGTGCTAGCACTCACCAGATCATGTGCGCTGATATCAGCTCCTGATTGCAGCAGGAACTCCACTACTGACAGATGGCCATTGTGAGCAGCACGACTAAGAGCAGTCTCCTTCATCTGCAGGCCCAAAAGTAGTGATTCAAAACCATACCGGGCAACAAGCTCAAAGATTCAGGTATTGTCTGGCTTGGCATGCCCCACAAAGCCGTATGAGACAAGGCTTTTTGCATGTTCAGAGCAGAGCAGTACTGTCCAAACCCCAAACCGTTGCAATGGTGACGTTTGTACTAAGTAATCAGCAAATTGGGTCTTGTGCTCTTAGGTTGAGGCTGTGCTGTGTTCTATGAAGCAGTTTGCATCACTGGCAATGATTAGATACAACTGTGTACGTTAAGAAAATTATAGAGTTGCCGCTATCAGTAGCTAATCTGAACTTGACTCACCACGTTCCGCTGCTCGATGTTTGCTCCCTCATCGAGCAGCAGTTTCACACAGCTGAGGTGACCTGAAGGCAACGTGTTGGCAACAGAATGACAGATTCAGTAGCGGCAGCTTCGGCAGGAGCAGCGCATGTCATGCCAAGCGGCTTGATCATTGATGATGATACACAGGGCTTGGGGGACAGTGTGGCGTTTGTGTGTTTGGTACATTATGCATAACAAGGTAAACCACACTTAATGGAAAATTATAAAACAAGCTAGGATAATCATGCGTGATTTGTGTAGGATTCCGACTCTTTTTTTGACGAATCTTGTATCATAGATGCGCTGCAAAGCTGCTGCAGAGCTATCGTCATATGGACAAGTTGTGCTTGATTGAACCTTGCGAGCAGTAGTCAAGGTGGCAGCAGCTTACCTCCACCTGCTGCCAGTATCAGTGGTGGGTCACCACAGTGGTCAGACTCATTCAGTGTGCAGCCCTGGAGCAGCAGCAGCAGCAGCAGCAGCAGCAGCAGTGTCTACAGGTGCTGCTCCTGTTGCTGTCTAAGCTCATAGAACACTCATTGGTTGTTGTTACTTGACACCCAGCAACAGCAGAACAGCATGACACCTGATCACTATGCCTGCAGACCAGATACTCAGGTGCGTGCATGAAGATTTACAGAGACACCTGCTGAGCACACCAACCTCTAGGATATGTTCCTTGACCCAGTCATACATGCCATCACAACAGTCACGCCAGATGTTCGACTTCTCAGGTATGAACTTGCCCGACTGCGACCAGAACGCAAAATAATATCATCAAGTCGTTGAATGATCACAGATGCCAACCGTCGACTATCAGACTTATGAACTCACGATAAGATCGAATGGCATCTTGGCGCTTCAGGTCGGCTGAACTGCTTTGCGAAGCCACGTCATTGACAGGTAAGAGGCCACGGCGCTGTTGGTGTTGCTTAAAACTTTTGGTTGCCGGCAAAACGTCAGGTACCTACCGTTGACGGTCGTGCAAGCCGAGGCAGTACTGGTGCGTGCATGTACTAATGTCGCCAGCACCCCCTGCACCTTGTGCATGTGAAGTTAAAGGTCACTAATTTGCAGAGTATGCTGCGTCTCCTTCGGTGTTCAGGAGAGCTGAAGCTGGTGAAGCAACCTTGGACGGTTCCGACCCCCTTGAGGCCAACATAAGAGCTTGCAGGACATCACAGACGCTGAAGTGCACCCTAACATATCACGCAACTGTAGATGGATGCATGCAAATCCTGCTCATACCAGCCGCAACAAGCAGCAAGAGCAAATACACAACTGATAGCAGCCACCAACTCATAGTGTTGCGTTCAAGTGTTTGGTTGTTCATTATGAAGCGCTTCATTGACAAGCTGGATGTTGCTGCTGTCCGTGTCATACATGTCAGCACCCTGTTGAAGAATCAGCATCTGCAGTTGTTGCAATAACTCCATGTCAATCGAACCTGCTGCTGCTGACAGTGCTGTTGCTGCTGACGTTGCGGCTCCTGAGCTTTCTTCTTCTGCTGCTGCTTTTGCTGCTACTGCTGCTCTTGCTGCTAACGCTGTTCCACTCATGCTTGCATACAGATCAGCAGAATCTTTGTTACGAGAATTTTCCTGGCTGGGGTCAAGTGACGTACCATGTGCATTGTCAGCGGCAGCAGCAGCAGCAGCAGCACTGAGACCAACTCCTGCTCCTGATGTGGGAAGTGGTGGATCACCCGGTACTGCCAAGCCGCCTTTGTAGCTGCTGCTGCTGCTGCTGCTGTTATTGCTGAACTCCGCTGACATAGCACTGTACTCAGCAGCGCTAAGTTTCTGAGTGCCTCCTGGTGAACCAGTGAGCAGCAGTGGCAGCAGCAGCAACAGTACTAGTAACATATGTGGAGAAAAGCAGCATTGACCCCTATTTGATGTACTGGTTCTTTGCTGCCATGCTTGCAATGAACTGCTAACAGCACCTCAGCTCAGTTTATTTATATGCAAAGACCATAGACTCAGGTGTGTGTAGCCAAGGGGGAATACATGGGAAGGATTTTTTTTAAATAACACCCCTTGGTGTAACTGTTCCATGGAATTTTCATGCACCAAATATCTGTCCACACTGTGACTTACCAAATGCAGATAGTAAGCCAGACAGGAATGCATCTCCTGAACTGTGGTTGTGTGACAATGCAACCCCTGTCACGTTGCTGCTGCCGCTGCTACTACTAGATTGCATGTCCATTGGCAGACCCTGATCAGTGGCTGCTGGGGTGGCCGTGGCATTCCCCCCTCCTGCTGCTGCTGCTGCTGTTGGTAGCTGCAGAGCTTGAGCCATATGTCGTAAGATCTGCAGCCAATCTATGCTTCCATCTTCACTTCCTGGTGCTGCTGCTGCTGCTGGATTCCTGGTCAATGCATCTGCTTCTGTCGCTGACACACCACTCCTCCTGCTGCTGCTGCTAGGGTATAGCACAGCATGAGCAGGGTCTAACTGCTGCGATTGCAACCTGATCATACCATGATCTAGATCAAGATCAGCATCAGGGTTTACCAGCCTCGCTGCTGCTGGGACGTGGTTTGGTAAAACCCCAGCACCAGAATTGCCAGCTTGAGGGTTTAGTGATAGGCCCTGATTGGGGTTCAAGCTTGATGCTTGAGGCACTGACTGTGAGGGGTTTAGAGCATCCAGTATGTATGACAGTGTACCTTTGGCTGTTACTTTGGCGTTGTCAACAGCCGCCTTGACATCTGACACAAATTTGGTCCAGGTTTGATCAGCTTGAGATAGCTTGACAGAGAGCGCTGGTGGCAGCAGCAGCAGCAGCAACAACACAGGAGAAAATGGGCAGCAGCAGCAGCAGCACGTCATTACAACAGGATCAATTACTACTTGTTGAGAAGGATATACACCAGCAGCAATTGCCCCTGTGAGTTGTACTCTGCAACACCTCGAGAGCAGCTGCCAGTGATGGCTGTGCCACCACCACCGCCACTGCTGCTGCTGCTGCTGCTGCCACCAACAATTCCTGGCCACAGCATTTACGCATGCTCTGAAGCTACAATGAGGTGGTGTAGTAGAGTGCATATATGCCACTTGCTGCAGGATTACAACAAGCAGCCAGAGTAATGTTATAAGGGTGCCTCAAGTGTGTTGTGTTCATGGTTTATTACTCACCTTTGAGATTGCTTGCAGCTTCAGGATCAACATCCCTAAGCAAATCACCCACAAGAGATGCTGCTGCTGGTAAGCGAAATCTGCTGCTGCTACTGCCAGGCCCCTGTTGCTGCTGCTGCTGCTGTAGTGCTGCCCGTTGCATCTGCTGGATCGCCAACACTGCACCTGGAGGCAGCTGTCTGGCATTGCCTGTCTGCTGCTGCTGCTGCTGCTGAGTTGGTGATAATTGCTGCTGCTGCAATGCCAGCCGAGCACCTGGTGGAAGCTGTGTTGCTGCTCCCTGCGCTTGCATTTGCTGCTGCTGCTGCTGCTGCTGCTGCTGCTGTAATGCAAGTTGGGCACCAGGTGGCAGCAGCTGCTGCTGCGGCTGTGCTTTCGGACCCACTCCAGACCGTTGTTGTTGCTGCTGCTGCAGTGCTTGTCTTGCACCGAATGGCAATGCTTTCCTAGAGCTCCAGGGCAATGCATTCTTGGTAGGCTGCTGCTGCTGCTGCATCGCTGGCTCCACTTGTAGTGCTGCTGCTGCCTGTGCTGGTATTGGTATACCCAGATCTCCATCGCTCTGTTCATAATTGAACTTGAGAACATCAATTAGAGTTGTCAAGGTATCCTTGTACTGCTGCTGTTCATGCTGCTGCTGCTGCTGCTGTAATCGTCTGCTGATTCTGCTAGGCCGATGCCAGTGATGTTCCAATACTTGCTGCTGCTGCTGCTTGAAGTTACTAAGTGGCTCAGCTGCGATACATGAACACCATGAGCGGCTTGATAACTGAGATTGTCAACATGCAGCAGACATGTAAGGCGGGACTTTGTGATTAACAGTTGCAAGGATACTAACGTGTAACGTGCGGAGACTCACTGCAATGAAACCTTACAAAGCAGTCCATAACACCGGATTACCTTGGCTGGTGAGGAGTTGTATGCTTCATACCTGGTATGGCTGGTAACTGGACAAACTGGGGATGTGCTGGTGCTGCAGTGCTCAAGGCTGCTGCCAGCAGCAGCAGCAGTAGCAGTGGGGCTCTCATGCTCAGGTGCACACATAGACAGTGCAGCAAGATCATCAAAGACACTGATGCATAATGTGTGTTTCCAACAGAGCCATAAACGCGCTCTGGATACTGCTTATCGATGTGAGCCAAGCGCGAAACTTTCAGGTTATAGACTTGTAGCATGCGTTATATCTGTAACACTATCGCAAATGGTAGAGCTGCTGTTCATGCAGCGCTAGCGTTCGATGCTATTCTGTTCTCCCGCGTCGCATCTGTCCCGCAGTGAGGTCTGAAAATCCACGTACGTAGAGCCTGTCATGCGCTGTGCTGCCACTACGCTTGTTAGAATGTTCTAATCATTAATATGTAGATTGCGAAGGTCTGCATAAGGCAATGTGTCATAAAAATGAATGCAGGAATGCTATCTAACGACGTTCCTACTCTGCAGCTCAGAAACAAACACATTGTGTATACTCAAACTCGTATTTATGATTCAGATAGGTTTAATCTGCCTCACCCAGGTCTTCTTGTCACTGTACTGCCGACTGCTGTAGATTTGTACGCTTTATAGCAAGATCGCGAGAGCAGCGCTTCGACGGCCAAAAAAATTGCCTGAACATCAGGTTAAAATCTATAAGGTTGATTCTGAGCACTCATCGCTTCAGTACCCTCTTCATTGCCATCCAAGGAATGGCGCCAACAAGACGCACTCAGACGCGAACGGCGTCACGCGAGCTCATGACATGTTGCTCAGGTCGTTGCTTGTTTGGGGCACATATAGCCCCTCTTGAACTCATACGCTGCACGAATCAACCAAAAAAGCCTCCTGCTGTGCTCAGCCAAAGGAACACTTCACATTTTACTCGTCGTCAACATAGATTGCAGAGGTTCTGCTTCAGATAAGACAGAACGATGATGATGCAGCAAGTAAGCAAGTCAGCTCGTGCCTCCAGCGCAGTTCGTAGCTCAGCACGTCAGCTGTCTCCTGTGTTTGGAGTCTCTCTGCCATCCCGAAGCGTGCGGTGTTATTTCCGGGAGGAGGAAAGGCTTCGCAATCAGCAGGTAAAGGCTTTGCAAATAACAGCTGCACTTGTTCAAGACACGCATTCGGTATATGCTTGCACGTTACGTGGAGGACTCAGGGGTGTACAAGCAGGACATGCAATGCCTTGAGCCATGGTTGGGACTGGAAGCAGTGCTGACTGTAGGACGCACTAGTCGTGCAAAGAGGCACCAGCTATAAGTAAACAGTTGAGTCAGCGATGTCAGGAAGGTGAAGCATCAAGCATTCGCTACCAACTGTGGAGTGATCAACATCTCAGATCGCTGCTTCTGATGTCACAAAACAGGACACCTCTTACCCATACAGCAGCAGCAGCAGCAGCGGCAGTGGTTACTATGGCGGTTACGACGAAGATCCGCTCGCCGGTGTTCGAGCAAATTTCAAGAACTTGAAGGAAAAGTGGGATGAGTGGCCTGCTGAGGACAGAAACACAACTCTAATCTATGGTTCAGGTAACAACATACTTGTTATACAGCATGCACATAACATACCCGCTTGAATGAAGATCTCAGTGCAGTCCAGATACCGATCATGCGCAGCAGAGGGGTTTTCATCGGAGACTTGCTAAGCTGTACTGCTAGCATCCACCTGTCTTTTTTTCATCTTTTTTCATAAAGATGATCCAAAACTCCTCAATGCGTGCTTGTGTGCTTACAATGTGGTACAAAGTGGAACCAGGGCCCTGCTGACACATATTGCCATGGAAATTTCAGCAGAGACAATGAAGCCATGGAAATGTTTCAGAAGAGATCATCAACCCGCACGGTATCTGGCCGGCTCACAATATCTGGCAAAACTTGCAATGGCTTGAAAAGCTGACGCGCTTATCAATCTGCTACCAGGTGGTCTTGTTCTGTTGTACCTCGCCAACGCTGTGCTGGATTCTGTTGAACGTGTGCCTCTTGTTCCTGGACTACTGAAGTTCGTGGGACTCATCTTTAGCTCCTGGTTTATCTGGAGGTGAGATCTGCTGGGACAAACAAACCACCACTCGAGCAAAACGCGAACTTATGCATCAGCAAATGTGGAGGGTTGGGCAAGAAAGAACAG
>LWCB01005494.1:0-11711 GCA_001630525.1 Coelastrella sp. M60 | reverse complement strand
TTCAAACTATTCCCAGCTGCTGATGTGTGCTGCTAATGGATTGCTGCTTGTTGCTCTGTGCACGGGCCCTGGCATATTCCAGGCATGTTCGGTTGTTGATGTCTAGGCTGCCTGGCCTGCAAGACTGGCTCCTATATGATGTCAAGGCTGCAGCCCAGATGACACAAGAACAGTTTGGTAAGCTGAGCACAAGATTTACAGATTATCAGCCCTATACCATGTCTTTGTCTGCAGTCTCTGGGGTCGCTCAGGTTGCTCAGCTACAGTCTTCAGAAACTGCAGGCAAAGACATGGTTGAAAGATACTCGGCGTCCGACTAAGTTAGCAGTGTAGAGCTCAATGTCCTCTGCTGGTGGTGCAGGAGAGTTCTTTTGAGCTCTAGACTTCTGTAGACCTGCATGCTGCGCTTGAGGTGATTCTAACATAAAATCTGTCCCAGCTTTGTGCATTTGACAGCGTGAGATGATCCGAGTAACTAATGACATCCCTGCAAGCATCAACCCCTTGGCAAGGGCTGCAGTCTGGTCATCTCATGCTAAGTCTTGCCTGCGGCAGTTTCATATGCACTGCATGTTGTTGTTGTGCAGGGTCTGCACAACAACTGATCCACATTGGCCAGCGGTGGCACAGCAGCAATGGTGGCACACGGCATGTGAACAGAGACAGCCGGAGTCGGCCTGGAACAACTGCAGTGTGCCACTGTCCAATGCTGTTGTGCCACTGTTGTGTGGCATCTACTGCGCAGAAGTTGCTTTAAGGCATTGCGGATGCTGCCTGCGTAGTCTGGTGTTCAACAACCTTGAAGGTACTGCGGCACTGGTAGTCGGCGGTGCTGCATTACAAGTCGAATCATGAGTGACCAACCAGTGGTCCACACACACACTTGGTGGACACAGCTCTGCATTCAGCACTGATGTATGTACCGGTTGCTGTAGATCATGGAACTCAGCAAAACAATTGTCCTGCCAGTAACATGCATCATGCATTATGCAACGGTTATTTGCAGTAGTACTATCATGCATTATCAGTATCCTCATCATGAGTAGTCCCGTCCTGCCAGTACAGTTGCACTCTATGACTGCATGCATGATTATCAGGCCTGGCAAAGTCATAAGCTGTTTCGATCTCAGGTTGAATCAGCTAATGACTTCGCCATCCCTGTAAAAGTGCTTAACAGGAGTGACCAAGTGCGCCAAGAACCCCTGCTGAGCTTGCCTAGCTGACTGCACGAGGCCTTTTCTTCAGCTGCTGCTGCTGCTGTCTTGCTGTTTTGTGAGCTGGTTGCAGAGTCGGGGCTACTTGAGATGCAAAGACATGATTGTTGTCCAGTTCAATGCAGCTATAATTATAGATTTAAATCTGGCAGGAGCTGGTCGTGGGTGATCCCAAGATTGCCCTGCAGACCACACTGTGAGAAGTTCAGCAGCTCTTCTCAATCGCCACCACACTGGCGAATGGCACTACTCTGTACTGCTTCAGCTGGAGCAGCTCAACGGTAGCCCACCATTCAGCTCAGCTCATGCTGAAGCAACCAAGATCCGAGTCGGGGGCATTTCCACCTGTAACGCCACTTGCGTTAAACAAAGATGAGTGTTTGCGATCCAGCTGTATCTAGCTGTCATATCTCATTATGTGGCATTGCAGCGCAGCTAGCCTGCTGAGGGTGCGGCCTGTTAGTGGCTGCCTTGCTGCCAGCAAGTCAACGGCAGGCAAAGAAGCTTCTAGCAGTGCACATCGCATATGGGGGCGTTGCTTTGCATCTCTGTAGTATCCACAGATAGTCTTCTGCATGTCTAGTCACTACTTTGGTATCAGTGCTTTGGTAGTCCACATACAGTCCCCTCAGTCTTTAAAGACCGAACTTTTGTAAACAGGAATTTTGCATGTTGAATAATTAGCAGCTTGCTAATAATCAGAGCCCTTGATGCATCATGCAATGGTTGTATGCTGATCACCTTGCCATAAGCCCCAACGTGCTGCGTTGCTGTCTGCCATCCACAGGGGTGTCAACGTGGCCGCCACACCCCGATTCAGGGCTGCTGGTTGTGCAGTAGGTGATGTCCCATAAACAGACTACAACTCACTAGGGTACATGTCACTGCAGCAATCCCGTGAGCGAGAGAAGTGAAAGGGGAGCCGGGGCAGATGAAGCCTGTTTCAATCAGTCACAAGTAAGGATACTGATTTTTGGCACCGGCTTTGCTGCTATCTTGTGGTCTGTATCATAAGGATTGAATGAGTCAACCTTTCCACAGGCCCTAGGTTTTCCTCTTGTGCTGTCTGTAGCATCAGTACTTGATCACTTGCAGCCTGTCGTCATCGAGTGGCTCTATGAAGCTGTGCATAGCGTTTGGCTGGGCTTGCAAGAACCTTACAGGGTTGAGAATTCTAAGTTCGAACTTGGACAAGTTGAGCCACAAGCAACAGTATGCTGACAGCCCTGGTCACTGGTATCTGATGCTGTGCTGTGCATCTGTGAGTTCACTGTCTTGCCAAGGCTTGAGACACTCCTTTGTCGTGATCTTGGCATGTGGCACATCAAGTACTGCTGGCTTTTCTGGTTGCAGGCGACTTGGTTACAAGACTGGGATGTCAGCAGGACTCGGGCACCAACACCACCACTGCAGCAGACCTGCAGATGGATTTGCAACAGCAGCAGCAGCAATAGCAACCGTGTTGGACACCGTTGTTGTTATTGGTCACAGTTGTTTGCTGCTTGCTCTGTTCGACAACAGAGCTAGCAGCAAACGACTGTGATCAATAATAAGCAATATTGTCGCTGCCACAGTTGCAGTGGTTATAAGCAAGCAACACACTCGGTGCTGCAAAGCTGTCCCAGGCGTCTTTACTCAGAAGGTCGAACCTCTCATCAAACAGGTTGTCCCAACCTGAAGACCCCACCTCCCTGTTGCAAAGCTTGTAGCAGGGGGACATATAGCTGCAGCTGGGGACCGTACGGTATGGAAGCCTTCGTGATCTTGTTCTGGCTGGCAAATAAGTGGCTGGGGTCCAGCTGTCCATTTCCTGCACACTTGGCTTGTAGCAGCAGCGGCAGAAGAGCAGCAACAGCCAACTTGGCTAGTTGCAATTACCTGATAACCTTGTGGCCACTTTGTGGTATAAGCAGGGTACGGCAAGAACTTCAGCGGATCAAAAATGCCTGATATTATGAATTCATGCTGTGCATGCAGCTGTGCTGTTCACAGACCCTGTGTACTGAAGTGAACAGCACAGCTCCACGAACAGTAAGCCTTACTAGTGGCACTGGCACGCCAGCAGTACAGTCGCACCGTAGATAACCAAATTAATTGTAGCAAGATCCTACATGAGACATGCCATGTACATGTTATCTTTGATGCTTATGACTCTATCGCAGTAGCAGCCTGTTGTGGTCATGCCAAATGAGCCCATCATCTGCTGTGCTGCAGTACGTGTTTTGAATTTGAGAGGGGTTGCTGATATCAGGAATCTGCAGCTGCTACATGTTGATGAACCAAGTGTTGAACTCTCAAGGTAAGCATGCTAAAGTTTCAGACTAAAGCTACTATGATGTAAATCACATTCACATTGATGCTGGCAGAGCCTGAGCAGGCATCGGAGTTCATACTTATGCAGGTCAGGAAAGTCTCTAAGTTGTGGTTTAGTGCTGCATGCAAGGGCCTTGCAATTGATGATGCATTCCTGCTCACTGCTATGTGTGCATGATCTGATTGGAGTAATGCCCAACTGTTGGTCTGCCAACCTGTTGCAGGCCACAATGTGTTGTGTCTGCTTTGCAACAGGTGTTAACGGGCAGTCCCTCAAGCTCCCATGTCTATTTCTAGCAGTCGTTCAAGCTCGCATGTGTCTTTTGCAACCAGCTGGCGTGGATCCAGCCTGATTATGAAGCACACCAACAAGGCACTGTCTGCCACAGATGAATCGGATATACATTTACTGATGTCAGGTGGTTTGCACGCCGCTGACACTGGAGTTTGCTACTGAGAGTTGAGCGCAGCATGTTGAGTTATCGACCCGGTCTGTTCCTTCTGCATGATTTGCATGACAGCTATGCCATGGCCTACTGCAGCACTGCTTGCACTGACAGCAATGGCCACTGGATGTTATCATAACAACAGTATAAGCTATACAGCTGTGTAGGGCACCTTGTATTACCAGTGGTTGAGATCAAACGCCATGCTTGATCAGCCCTGCAAGAGCACAATTTCCGTGAAGGTTTCTGGGGACACATGTATGCAACAGCCTTCTGGTTGTCGATGACAGCTGCTTCTGAACAATCGTATGGGCACCAACAGACTTCTGCTTCCACTGCAAACCTGAAGGGCCTAAACCTGACCCATGTATGCTGCTGGTTGCTCCACAGGGCGTGTAGGCGTTTGCTGCTAAGCCCAGATCAGTGGCGCAGTTACAGCATGCGCACGGCCGTGGACAAAGGTGGTCCTCGGCGGAGTTGTATCCCAGCTATCATAGGCTGCAGATGCTACTGGTGGTGCATCCTGTGGTGTCAAATCTAGTGTCTGTTGGTCACATGCTGTGTTGCACTGCAGGATATTTTGTTTGATGGATCAAAAGCATTGCTCAAACATCCTCAACATTTTTTCCTGCAGTGCTTCGGTCATATGTCAGGGTATTGCCCTTTCTAGTTACTAATCAACATCATGATGGTCACCATCCACGGTGGTCTGGCCAGCGTTTTCATCACATCAACAGAACCATACGCATATTTTTTGTAACCCTCATGATCACTGATAGAGGCTTGATGATGTAGTGTTGCAGCTTCAAAGAGAATGGCGAGACAGTCTCAATGCCATCTGCCAGCCTGGCTGAGCCTGATGTAGTAAATGCTATGATAGCTGTCATACTCGACCCCGAGCCAACACAAGGCTGCTATCTCGTCGCACTCAGCTAGTGCATATATGGTATGTACCCACGAGTTATGCAGCAACTTGCACCATGTGTACGTTATATAAATATGCATGTATATATATATGGCCATGTCACCATCAAGCACCTCAATATGCACAGTGGGCACAGACAAACATAATTCCCAGGGGTGACTCAATGCGTAGCATGCATCGACTCACTATACATACTAGGAGCAGCAATTGCTTTGTTATATCAGCCAGCATTGCACTCACTTTGCTGCACGAGCCAACTCTCTGTCATACTAGGTACACCACACCGGTTGAATAAATACACAAAACATTTGCTTCTCAATGTCCGCTGTGTTTGTTGCTGCGACCACTGCATCACATGACCCAACCGATATCCGCCGACCTTCCCTTCATCCAGCACAACACCACACTCATTGCTCTTGCCAACAGCCATAACATCCTGCTTCTGCTGCATAAAGACTCGTACATGGGCCCTTGTACGAGTGACTGCAGCATAGACCCACCCCCTACCACTAACACCTGCAGGCACTGAGCCTCTTGCAGATGACAAGAACCTGCAAATCATCACATGGCAGCAGCAGCAGACATCTTAAAGACCGACGTCTTAACCATCTGTCACTTTTCAGTGCCAGACAGGTGAATAGTACATCCATATATGGTTCACTAATGTGTGAAACAGCTGTGCAAACATCATGTTCAAGACACATACATCAGTACACAAATGCTATGAAAAGAACATTGAATGTTACCTGATGAGGTGGCAGCAACCTGACCACTGCTGCTGCTGCTGCTGCTGCTGCTGGCAGCAGCAGCAGCATGTTCTACTTGACCATCCACTTCCACAACAGAGACATCTGGCTGCTCAAGTTTGAGTGCTGCTGCTGCTGCTGGTGTGTGCTCCTGCTGTTTGAGCTCCTGCAGCTTACTTGCCTATCTGCTGCCAGCAGCAGCAGCAGTGGCAGCAGCAGCAGTCTCCTTGGCAGCCTTCTTATCTACTTTGGCCTTTGCTGCTGCTGCCGCCAGGCGGCCTGTGACTTTTCTTTGCTGACCTTGACTTAACGCTGTGATTGAGCTCAGCGACATATCCTATAGGGAAACCCATCATCATCCTGAAATGACACAGCAGCACAATGCACACAGCATCAGTAAGGACAGCCGTACACGCCCACAGCAGTAGATAAGGACAGCAGTACAATGCACAACACAGTACAGTGCGCGAAGCATCAGACATGCACAGCAGTAGGGGCTGGTTCAAACTTTGTCAAACAAAATGCAGAACAATGCATAACAATGCACTATAGCGAATGACAATGCACAACATTGCACGCAAACTTGGAGGCACGCACTCAATGTGCCACAATCCACAACACACTCATGTTGAGAAAGCAAACAGCAGTACTCACCTGATAATCAACTGTGTGTTTCTGTTCTCTGCCTTTGCCACCATAATCATCACTGACGATTCTGGCAGACTCTTCAACTCTTTAGGTCTCGCCTCAGTGTGCTGCACCAAGTTGCTCTCATGTGCTGCTGCTGCAGACACATCTGCTGCTGCCACTTCTTGAGTATGACAACATGGGTGAGCGTATTGGACAGGCTGCAAAGGACTGTGTGACGGAAAATTCTTTAAGGATTGACCAGGCATGAGGCTATCAACTACATCGTGTGGAGCAGTCGTGGCACCGTACATCAGCAACAGCAACTGGGTGACCCAGCATCAGCAACAGCAGCTGGGTGATTTGGGATGCTGTATTATGGCCGCAAACATGATTCAAACACGCTCCAATGCAGCATCTGCCTTGCAACTCGCACCACACAAGCTATACGCACCTCGGGATCATCGGATGAAGGTCATCAGGTGCCGTACGGACGTGTCTGACATGCTGACAGCTAGCATGCAACATCAGACTGACTGACTGCGCTTTCATGTATTGCGGAAGAAGATTGATCGTGCAAGGATATACATGCTGTACTTAATGCAATTTCAGCGAACCGACATCGTCACTCTGCCAACAGGTCACATATATGTGCCCCTCGTGAAAACCGACGGGATTGCTGACTTGCTTTGCCGAGCTGCAAAATCAAATAATTACGTAAAATTAATGAAAGAACTACATTGCAGACTTACAGCACATCTTTGTGCGAAACTAGATTGTTCCCGAGCCAGGAAACGCTACTGTCAAAGTGACCGTTGGTATGCAAGTGGCAAGACACAATCGGCAACAGAGCCTGCATCACTGGCATTTTCTGTGTATCACAGACAACGAGTTTGCGAGTTCATCACAAAGAACATGAAGATATTCGGAGCGATGAATATGGCCTAACGGAGCTACGATGAAGGTGAGCCGGATGGTGGAGTTGTTTGTGATCTGGGCCCTTGTCTTGCAAGTGCGTGTTCATCACCATCATTAGCATTCAAGATGTAACCGCAGCGTCGTTAGAAGGGCGAGACTACCTTGGCTCATGAAAGTTTCGTTGTTGATATTCTGCGCAGGCCCACCTGGTACCTTCCTGAAGCAGCCCGTTGTTGACGAGGTGGCGCTTTATTCAGATGCCTAGAGGATACTTAGAGGCTTCAGGGCAGAAGCAAACAAACAGCGAGGGCGGTCCTGGTCAGATGAAGACCAACCACAGCAGCAGTGACATGTCAAGCACGTCACGAGCAGCGGCACGCCAAACCACGCTGCAGGCGCACAGTTCTGCAAGGAACAGTGTGGCAACACAGCAGCATGTTGCAGCTGGCTCTGCCAAAGCACAGAAGTTCTGCCCACGAACCATACCCAGCCGCGGCACCCACCTTGGGTTACTAGGCCCCTACCTTAGGCTGTCAGAGTTGGCCAGGGTACCCCCACCTGGTGCCAGCAGCACTGAGAACCAGACCAGCAAGATCAAGAACAGCAGCAGTGTGCAGGCCAAGCTGCATCCCACAACTACGGCACCCCAGAGAAGAACAGTTGAGGCAGGACCAAAGACTGCCAGCAGGCCTGTGGGTGGCGTTGCTGCTATGGCAAAGCAGCAACCTGTGCAGCTGCAACTTGCTGAACAGCCAAGGTGGCAGAATCCTGGGTCATTTAGCACGAACGTGGGTAAGCAAGTGTCACAGGCTCAGCATCGCTTGAGTAGCAATAGTGCAAAGGCAGCAGCAGCAACAGCAGCAGCAGCAGACAGCCAGTCAATCTACCACACCAGCAAGGCCAGCAATCAGCCGAGGAAAGCAGCAGTAGAATTGACTGCAGATGCACTGCGGCCATCAAACTGCCCTGCTGCTGTTGCAACAGCTACTGCCAGCAACACTTTAGCAGCCAGATCTCAACCTACTGCATCTGTGGCAGGTGTGAAGAGGAGTCCCACGAAGGCATCTGCTGTGCCACATAGCATCGCTAGCAGCCGTCAAAAGCAGCAGCAGAAGGGGAAGCCTGCCCAAATGGGCAAGTCTGTAGCAGCTTTTGTAAAGAAGCACATGAAGCCCACTGGCAAACAACGCAGCGGTTCGTCAATGAAGACATTAGCAGCAGCTCCAAGACCTGCTGCACCCCCCAAGGTCACTGGAGGTGTGCACAAGCCTTGCACTGCACAGCACAGCAACGCCCGCGTCAAGCAGCAGAGTCAAGGTCCTTGGCTGAAACAAGCCAAGACTGTGGCTGCAGCAGATCTACTGCTTACTGCTGCTGATGATGTTGGAGTGAACTTGCCAGTGACAAGTAACACAGCAGTATATGACTCATATACCTCCTCCCGGGAGGCAGCAGCAGCAAAAACAGACTTTGCAGCCTCTACTGCTGCTGCCGCCGCAGCTGCCTTGCCAGCTGCTGAGGACCGGCGCAAGCTGCGGGCTAAGAGACAAAGCCAGTCACCACCTTCTGATGTATCAGAGAGCGTTGACGTCTTGATGACAGATGTTGAGGACGGCAACCTCAATGCAGCAGTGACTCCATCTTTACCACTACTGCAACCAGTGGCAACAGCAACAACAGCAGCAGCAGTTGATAGCAGCATGATGGACAGGGCTGGTCAGAGGCGTGTGCTACATGCTAAGCGTAGATCTAAATTAATAAGCAGCTCCACAGCAGCAGCGCCAAAGCCAGACATCGAGTTTATGCCAAATCATGGCGTTCCCAGGTCTGCTGCAGCTGCTGCTGCTGCTGTGTCATCTGCACCTAGACTCGGTAAGAGACTTGCTGACTGGCCAGACGACACCTATCGGGCCAAGTTCTGCAACGGTCCAGGCACCAATCAGTCGGAACTGCTAACAGAAGCGGCAACAGTGGATGCATTACATAAGAGATACAAGGTGTCAGCTACTCTTCAACATCATGTTCCACCACCATCAGCAGCATTGGCAGTGACACCAGCACCACCAGCAGCAGCTACGGTACAGAACCCCTTGAAAGCAATGCTGCTATCAAAACCGCGGCAGCAGCCGCAACCAGCTTCAGCAGCAGCAGCAGCAGCGCCATCACCACCAGCAGCAGCAGCAGCAGACTGTCAGGCACATTACAGTGTGGGTGTCAGCAGAGGTCTGCACAACTGTACAGTACTGAAGATAAAGCTGAAGGGAAAGGTCATGATCAGCAACATCATGCAGCAACAGCCTGAGAATCCTTGTGGCATCAGCACAAGCGGTGCTGGCCGGGATCAACCCCAGTCAGAGAAGGATGTCACTGGTGCCGCAATGCTTGCTGCTGCCGGTCCCACGGTCGCTGCTGCTGCTGCTGCTGCTGCTGCTCCTGCTGTCATCACTGGTTCATTCTTGGAGCGCCATCAGGCCAGGTCTGAATACATGGCAGGGCAGCAGCAGCGACTGCAGCAGAAGCAGCAGGATGTGGGTGACGGGGCTGCTTCTGAGGATAATCCATGTTCTACTAGCAGTGATAGCACATGTGAATCACGAGCTCCACTTGGGGTGCTGACAGCTGACAAGAAGTTGAGGCTTTCATTGAAGCCTCGGCAGCCAGCAGCAGCAGCAGCAGCAGTGCCACCACAGCAACCAGCAGCCGCAACAGCAGCAGCAGCAGCAGCAGCAATGCCACCACCGCCACCACGTGCCGCAAGAACAGCAGCAGCAAAGCCACCACCACCGCCACGGGCCGCAAGCGCAGCAGCAGCAGCAGCAATGCCACCACCACCACCACGTGCCGCAAGAACAGCTGCTGCAGCAGCAGCAATGCCACCACCACCACCACGGGCCGCAAGAGCAGCAGCAGCAGCAGCAATGCCACCACCAGCAGCTCAGCCTGGCAATGGTAGGTACCGAACATGCAGTTTATGTGGTTCTGTGACCCTGGAGATGGTTAATGAAGTCGACAAGCCCTGTAGTAACTGTATAGCTGCTTCAGCCTGGAGGGTTAGAATCACCAGCACCACCACCAGATAAAGAGGCGCAGCATAAGGCAACTGCGGCATACATTGAGTTCAGTAGAAGGACAATCATTTGTTGATAGTCGTCAGTGTTAAGAGTCGATGAGACATCTGCCAGATATAAGCTTGCATCTCCTACCCAGCAGCATGACTGATGCCTGTCATATGGCGTGACACAGTCCCACTGTAGACAGTGATCTCAGTGTGAGATAAGTGATCACTCCTCAGCTGGTTGTATCAAACAATCCTCAGTTGTGCCAACAGCAATTGTCGAGTTGCTCATCAACCCAATATCGGGTGGGTGTCATGACACCCTGTGATCAGCCATGGGCACATCTGTGACCGCTTGCAAGGTGCAGAGAAACCAGCAACTGTAAAGTAACTTTTCAGCATGTTGGGACTGCCTCTGGCATGTATCGCCATTGTATAACAGTACCTTGCAAGAATTGGACCTGCCCATATGCTGTGTTACATAGCAAGCAACTGGTGCTAGCAAAATATCGATGTGTTTGTGACTGGTTGTCTGCAGTATCACCAGAAGTAATCTGTGATCAGGATTAAGCACTTCAGACTGTGATGACATGCTGTGACGCAGCAGTGCGTGCAGGTGATTGTGTTGCATAGTATTATGTTTTCTTATCAGAGTGATCACCGCTATGGCATCATGCAGCCTCTTTGAAGCCCACTGCCTTTAGCGGAACTCAGGAGGTGACCCATCAGCAGCAGCAGATCTAGACTCTATAGGCCCCAGGTGGTGGCACCACTTACCCGTTGGCATTCTATTGCATAACACTCAGGGAATTGGAACCCAAGGGCTGTATGGCCGGAGTGGGTTAACTTGTTTGTTTGCTTGCTTGTGTTATTCTTTGTTTGTTGGTTTGTTACCCTGCAACTTGGTGACCACCCCGGTCAAGTAAATTCTGGTGTTGTTTATTGTGTCATTAGGGATGGTGAGGTTGTGTATGAGGGGCCGTGTACGAGTCATAGACAGCAGAAGCAGGATGTTATGGCTGTTGGCAAGAGCAATGAGTGTGGTGTTGTGCTGGATGAGGGGAAGTTTGGTGGATATCAGTTGGGTGATGTGGTGCAGTGTGTGCAGCAGCGTACACAGCGGTCATGATCAAGAAGCAGTTCATGTGTTGTGTGTTGAGGCGCTTGATGGTAACATGGTTATACAGCAGTATGCATCAACTGGTATTTGGACCCTGACTACACGAATCCTCGCAGTAGCAGGATATGGACCCCCAGACGGCGTTGGCTCTTTCCTGGCCCTCAACTTGTTCAATGTGTAGAAGCTAAGTCTCATGGGAAAGAGCTAACTCCATCTCGTATTTGCCGTAGGTGAGACAGGCACGATGTTAGCTAAAGAGAGACTAGATGCGTGACTGCTGGACTTGGCTGCTGCACTTTGGACAAGTAGAGGGCTCTGCATACACTCAGGCAAGGTGCTTTATCATA